>CAKJTW010000042.1:2722500-2900000 GCA_917880005.1 Nanger dama
GATTCCTAGAAGCCACACGTCCAACCCAGCAAGGCCACTCCTTGTTCCTAATCAAACAGACCTAAGCAGACTGTAGGAGGATCCTGGCAACTGTGGACCTTCCTACACGAATTTCTGGAACGACAGAGTTCCCCTTTGAGAACCCCTTGATGTATCCTGAGCGGGCCAGGCTGAACCAAAACCAGGAACAGCTGCCCTGGTGTGACCCCTGAGAAAAGCTATATTTCACCCCATGCTTACGCAAATTAATTTGCAAAACTTGAACGAAACCCAAATTGGCTGACAGTGCCCAAGGCTATGCAATTTCTTGGTGGTTTCTTCTACTTTAAAGTAGTTCATCAGAGTGTTCTGCTTCAGACAAAGCAGACCATCCCTCCAGGGAAAATACCATCGGTCTTAAAATTAGAACAAAGTTTGAATGAAGTAATAAATTCTACCCATATGCAAAAGGGTAACAAAAGATGGAATTTGGTAATGGGCTCCTTCTGCTAATGGATTCATGACACACAGCCGATGGTCCAATCAACAAGCTCCGCAGAGGGTCCAGTGCTCTCCCCGTGTGGCCGCCCCCCTCAGCCTCTAACCTCATTCTAGCAACTCTGAAGCCAGCGAGGTAATTAATGGGAGGAAGTACTCAGTGCTGCATGCACCACACCCTATCGTTTCTAAAAGGATCAAAATTCTATAAACGACAGTTTATGCATCTATAAGATGTATCTGATGAAATGTGTATTTTCTTTTCAGAAGGTGTTTCTATTACGGTTAGTCTGAACATCATGTGATATTACAGTTGCTAGGGTAACTCCATTTTTTAAAAGAGAACAACAGAGTAAATAAGCATGTAAATCGACTTTGGTGCTATGTAAATTCTAGTAAATCTGTTATCGTTACCTTGACGATGGGGGAAAAAAAAAAACCCTGGCATTTATCTTCTCTGGCCCTGGTATGATTTGGTTTGAACACTTACAGTGTATAAGGGACTCGTGTGGAAGTGCCCAAGGCTCTTTCGGCCCGTGTGAAGCGATGCTGTCACGGAGGAATGTTTAACAAGAGAGGCAGCCTGCATGGGGGTGGCTGGGTCCCCGAAAAACCGGAGGGGAGTGGATGACTGTCTGGATGTTTCTTACCAGGTGTCTGTCTGTTCCATGCCTTCCCGTAGGAAGCCCACTCGGGCTGGGGCTCCCGGGGCTCAGAGACCTTGTCAACCTTCTGGTCAGCCTGTCCTTCTGATGTCCCACCTCTGACCTGCCCAGAGCCTCCGTCATCACAGTGCTCCCAACAAAGCTCCCAAACGGCTTGTGTATTTACTGCGAGGCGACAGTTACTAATGTAGCGCCTGTAACTAAGCAGTGATGACTAGAAGTAAAGCTTGGTGAATATTTCTAAATATTTTCCACATTTCCCATCTAGAGATTTGATAATCCCTCCACCCAGTTTCTGTTTTAGAATTGAGATTGGCAGAGGAGACCAGGGCTGGAAATGGTATGAGTAAACTTGGAATAATTACTTGGAAGAATGAACAAGGAAAAGACACTCAGATGGAAATCCCTTTGGAGGAAAGAGAGGCTTTTGTAATAGAAGCATCAGTATTTCCATCAATAAAGGCAGTGAGATCTGAAACTGTATCAAAGGGAAGGATTTGTGATGAAGATACCAAACAGAAAACAGGGCGACCAACTGGTAGGATTTTGACTTGCCCCTCCTTTCTAGGAACTATGCTAAAAGCTCAGGCTGTGCTTTTAATGAATGAATACTTTGACTTGCTATGTAAAGTGCCTTAGAAAACTTATGAACTGAAATTATTAGTTCAAAGAGTATGTGTGATAGAAATTCCTGTAGGAGGAAAAAAAAAGGCTACACCTTGAAAATTCAAATCTACAGCAAATTCTGCATTTATCAGGTGGGGCCTGGATGCTATAATTATGTGGATGGCTCAAAAAATATTACAAAGGAAAATTAAATGCAGTTTTGGTCTATCTTCCTATAAAGTGAGGCTGAGGACCTAGTGATGACTGTTTTCTTAATGGGACTGGGGGCTTTTATTAAGCCTCATAAAATATGATCACCTCTTCTTCACTCTGCAACTATCAATTTTCACATGAAATTGGGGTGCAATTTGCAATTTGTGTGTATATTTTAATACGTAGGGTTCTTACTCTGTTCTCACCCACCCTCACCACCAAATAAAGCTTTTGCTCAATTTCTGTTATGCCTTATAATGGATGGAGTCTTGGAACTGAGGAGCTTAAAACAAGAGGAGTCAAGAGCTAAAAGCAACAAGGAACACGCGAACAATGATGGCAGGAGCTGGTGCAATTAGCCCTGTGGTTCCCTCTCCATCCCTGAATGACAGGCAGAGAAATCGACAGCTAATTCAAGATCCATCAGGGCTGTATCGCCTTTCTATTGGAATGATGAGCTTAGAGAGCGAGCTGCAAAGGAATGGCTGAGCGTTCGCAGGAGGTTGAGTGTCACGGCAGAGGTCAGCGTGGCGCTGCTGTCGGCCTCATCCAAGAGATGATGGGGCCTTGCTGAAGGGGAACAGCAGGGTAGCACAGAAGTGGAAGGTAAAGGAGGCTAATTTATGGAAATTATCCGGGTCATGTAACGAGTAGGACATATCAAACAGAGCTTTAAGAGAGGAGCAGTAATGCATGTAGAATCTGACTTTCAATAGGTCATGAGACAATGACAGTTACCAGGAGTCGGGCAACTTTTAGCAACAAAAGCTAACATTTCCAGGGCATTTGCTACGCACCAGTTCTGTGCAAAGGCGCAAGGCAATGGGGCAGCCCCTAGGAGTCCCATTTCGCAGATGAGGAAACAGAGACTCAGAGAGTCTCGGCACACACTCAGTACGGGTCAGTGGGACCAGCTTCTATTGTGGGCACCGGAAAGACAGTTCCTGGGAACCACAATATGAGGTCTCCATGAAAATATTTTCATTTCTTGGAAATTAGAAGAAAAAATGAACTTTGAGATGAAAGAATGTGTTTCAGTAGTGGCAGTGTTGGGCGCTCAGTCTTCTCCAGCTCTCTGTGACCCCACGGGTTGCAGCCCACCAGGCTGCAGGTTGCCATTCTTTTCTCCAAGGGATCTTCCCGACCTAGGGCTTGAACTCAGGTCTCCTGTACGGTGGGCAAATTCTCTACTGTTTGAGTCGCCAGGGAAGCCCACTGTCTCAGTAGAGAATATGAGTATACTCATCCATGCACCAATGTGGCCAGAAATATAATTTTACATTTCTTTTTGTGGAGGAGGGGTTCCCTGGGCAAAGGGACCGTAAGTCTAAGGAAGTCCTCATGCAGCCCCGAGGGACAGAAGAGAAAAGAGGCATCCAGTCTAAATTGCTGCTTCCCAGAGTGTGAGCTGAGGAGCAGGAGCCTCGGGGCCCCTGGAAGCCCTTGGGTAGCTAGTGTCCAAGGCCACCCCCAGGCTTCAGAATCAGAATCCACATCTCAGTGAGACCCCCAGCAGACCCCTAGGCACAGGGACACCTGAGACGAACGTGACCAAACCTTAACCAGGAGTTGATACTAACTCCATCCTCACATAAGGCACCAAAGTCCTTTCTGTACCAAAGCTTGAAGCTACGTTGCATTACAGCAAGAGTTATTCCTTGGAATGCTTGGGTGTCCTCTTTCCCAGGCAAGGCAGATAAGCTACAAAAACACATAACGCAATACACTCCTATTTATGATTAGTTGCTAAGTCGTGACCAACTCTTTTGTGACCCCACAGACTGTCCCCACCAGACCCCTCCATCCATGGGATTTCCTAGGCAAGAATACTGGAGTGGGTTGCCAGTTCCTTCTTCAGGGGATCTTCCCAACCTAGAGACTGAATTCACATCTCCTGCTTGGCAGGCGGATTCTTTACCACTGAGCTACCTGGGAAGCCCTCAGTTCAGTTCAGTTCAGTTCAGTTCAGTCGCACAGTCGTGTCTGACTCTGCGACCCCATGAATCGCAGCACACCAGGCCTCCTTGCCCATCACCAAGTCCCGGAGTTCACTCAAACTCATGTCCATCGAGTCAGTGATGCCATCCAGCCATCTCATCCTCTGTTGTCCCCTTCTCCTCCTGCCTCCAACCCCTCCCAGCATCAGAGTCTTTTCCAATGAGTCAACTCTTCGCATGAGGTGGCCAAAGTATTGGAGTTTCAGCTTTAGCATCATTCCTTCCAAAGAACACCCAGGACTGATCTCATTTAGAATGGACTGGTTGCAGTCCAAGGGACTCTCGAGAGTCTTCACTCCCATATAAAAATATAATTTTGAGATAACAATGTTGATTCCACTGTGAATATTCTGTTACTTAAACTTAAGCCCTGGAAATAATTAGGGAATTTTGTCCTGCTTTGGGGGCACAGACAGTATTCAATGCTTGCACCAAAGGAGCATGGGTTGGAAGGAGCTCGCAGTCGAGTCCAAGCCTTGCTTGGTCTGTCACCCTCCCCACTCCCCCGGGAACTCTAAGTTAGAGGGGATTTGAGAAACCTGCTCGCTGGGTCCCTGCACCTGGGGGCTGTGGGGAGCTGAGCCCAGAAGCCTCCTCCTCCTGGGAGGGTTCCAGGTCTGCCTCTGACACGCACTGGCCACAGGGGGGCCGATGGTTTCACGGGTGGGGAAGGAAGTGTGCTAGTCTGAGGCGTTCCCTGAGGCCTTTCAGGAAGAAGCTGAAGGCAGGAGGTGGGGAAGGGGGGAAGAAGAGGGAGAGAGAATGGGAAGACATTTGGGGGAGAGATGGAGAGAAAAACTTAGACGTTGAGAGGAAACCGGAGGCTGGTGCAGCGTGAGAGCCGGGCTAACTCGGGTTACCCGTTCACTGAGGCAGCACCGAACCTCGCAGCACCGGTGCCGAAGGCCCGCGGCCGCCGGGCGGCCCTGCGGCGCTGAAGACGGCTCGCCGCCCTCCCCCCCCTCCACCGAAAACGTGGGAACGGCTTCCCTGGAGGCTCAGCGGCAGAGAATCCACCCGCCAGTGCAGGAGACACAGGTTCGATCCCTGGGCCAGGAAGATCCCACATGCTCTGGTCCAGCTAAGCCCGTGGCCCACAGCTACTGAGCCTGTGCTCTGGAACCTGGGACCCCCAACTCCTGGAGCCCGAGTGCCCAGAGCCTGTGCCCTCAGCAAGAGCAGCCCCTGCAGTGAGACTTGTCAGCACGACTGGCGTGGAGCCCCCACCTGCCGCAGCTGGAAGGCCCTTGCAGCGACAGAGACCCAGCGTGGCCAAACATAAGCAAACAAATAAAGTCATGTAAAAAGATGCCGGTGCTCATGCCGCAGGCTTGAGGGGGCTGCTTTCGAAAACGGTTGAGACTGGACTCCCCCTGGTGCTAGTGGGGTTTGTGACGCTCTCTCAGGTTTTAAGAAATCTCTTTCTGTTTTCTTTTTTCCTATTTTGGCCTGATTTTACTTTTTAACGGATAAGTTTTAGCGACACGGTTGCCCTTCTCCTTCTTCTGCATCGTCTTCTTTGCCCTTCGGTCCAGCTGGCCACCCGCTCGCTGCTGGACAGGCCTCTGCAGCTTCCTCCCCACCCTGATGCTCTGCTTTTGCTCTGGTTCTGTCGACGCCTTGCCTCCCTCATGCTCAAGCCATGGAAGCTATTATTAATACAACACATGGATAAAGCCACTCCTGGCTCCAGCATCCCATGTGTCTCTCCCGTTTCTTTCTTGAATTTTCCTGTGGTCAGAACCCAGTTCTCACAGATGTGTCTGTGTGTGTCTGTATGTGTGTGAATTCAAAGTTTTAAGATTAATAGTACTACATAGAAAAAAAAACCATACTATACAGCAAAATATAAAGTAAAAAGTAAGAAAAAAAATCTTGACTGTGCCTTCCACACTCTGCTCCTTGCAGTTCCAACCTTCAAACAATCACTGTTTACACTCTATTGTGTATCTTTCTAGAACACATTTGTGTATTTACAAAAATGATCTCTACCTACTTACTCACCTCCATCCATCTCTTTCTCCATCACACAAATGTTCAGCATTCAGCATGTTGCTTTTCCCACTTAACAATAAGCTCAGCATCTTGACTCATATCAGAACATACGCATCAATTTATTACTGTTTTAAAATCTGCCCAGCATTCTATCCTGCGGACATGCCATAACTGATCTGAGCAGCCCTTCACCAACGGGCGTGTCAGTGATTGTGTTTTATTTTGCTCTGATTGTGTTCAAGCCGTTCGCTGTTGGCCTTCCTCACGTGCAGCTGGACTGTAAGCTGCCTGAGGGCAGAGGCCACGTTCCTGGCACTCATGCCCGCAGCTGCCTGTCCACACGCCCACACCGTGCTTACTGCATCTTCAGCACACACATGAGACCGCTACCACTGTCAGCCCACTGCACAGAAGAGGAGGCTGGAGCTCATGGGCCAGGGTAGTTCACCCGAGATTCACAAAAGCTGGGTGGACGCAGGCCCATGGAGTCTGGCTGCAGAGCCTGATGCTCAAGCCTCCTCCCTGCTTGCTCTGCGGGGTCCACCCACGTAAGCCCCACAGATGTGCCAGTGTTTCGTCGTGCTCTGGTTCACAGTGTAGAACGGAGGGGAAGGGCTGGAGTCAGCCTTGGGGGCACTCATCCTAGCCTGACTTTGTCTAGGCTGTGCAAGTTACCAGGATGGTCTGCCTCAGTTTCATCACCATACCCCGCCCCCACCCATTAAACAGAGATAATGGTGACGCTCGCTTCCCAGTGCTGTTGTGAGGATTTAGCAACATCATCTGTTCAGTTCAGTTCAGTTCAGTCCAGTTCAGTCGCTCAGTTGTGTCCGACTCTTTGCGACCCCATGAATCGCAGCACACCAGGCCTCCCTGTTCATCACCATCTCCTGGAGTTCACTCAGACTCACGTCCATCGAGTTGGTGATGCCATCCAGCCATCTCATCCTCTGTCGTCCCCTTCTCTTCCTGCCCCCAATCCCTCCCAGCATCAGAGTCTTTTCCAATGAGTCACCTCTTCGCATGAGGTGGCCAAAGTACTGGAGTTTCAGCTCTAGCATCATTCCTTCCAAAGAAATCCCAGGGCTGATCTCCTTTAGAATGGACTGGTTGGATCTCCTTGCAGTCCAAGGGACTCTCAAGAGTCTTCTCCAACACCACAGTTCAAAACATCAATTCTTCAATGCTCAGCCTTCTTCACAGTCCAACTCTATAAGTAAATTTTACAAATTTAGACCTCAGAGTAAAGACCCCATAATATTTGCTAAGCATGTTAAAACCTGAATTTATTCTTTCTTCTCTATATCTTCCTAAAAAGTTGATGGACTAGAATCTTCCTAAGGCATCCGGTCCCATCACTTCATGAGAAATAGATGGGGAAACAGTGGAAACAGTGTCAGACTATTTTTTTGGGCTCCAAAATCACTGCAGATGGTGACTGCAGCCATGAAATTAAAAGACACTTACTCCTTGGAAGGAAAGTTATGACCAACCTAGATAGTATATTCAAAAGCAGAGATATTACTTTGCCAACAAAGGTCAATCTAGTCAAGGCTATGGTTTTCCCAGTGGTCATGTATGGATGTGAGAGTTGGACTGTGAAGAAGGCTGAGTACCGAAGAATTGATGCTTTTGAACAGTGGTGTTGGAGAAGACTCTTGAGAGTCCCTTGGACTGCAAGGAGATCCAACCAGTGCATTCTGAAGGAGATCAGCCCTGGGATTTCTTTGGAAGGAATGATGCTAAAGCTGAAACTCCAGTACTTTGGCCACCTCATGTGAAGAGTTAACTCATTGGAAAAGACTCTGATGCTGGGAGGGATTGAGGGCAGGAGGAGAAGGGGACGACCGAGGATGAGATGGCTGGATGGCATCACTGACTTGATGGACGTGAGTCTGAGTGAACTCCGGGAGTTGGTGATGAACAGGGAGGCCTGATGTGCTGCGATTCATGGGGTCGCAAAGTGTTGGACACGACTGAGCAACTGAACTGACTTAAGATATCTTTTGAATATATTGAACCAAAAAAAAAAAAAGCTAGAATTCAGACATAGCAAGCATTTTTAAAATGAAAAAGCTAAAGAAAGGATTGGAAAATTAGAGAAGAAATCACAAGGAAAAAAATCCTCAAAAGGCTTGTATTAATTGACTGCATGTAGTGTATACTTGGAATTGAACTGAGAGAAACACTTAAATTCTTGTCGTCTTGGGACTTACACTTTAATTCACTAAAACTAACAAAATTGATATGGTTCAGAGTTTAAAGTACAGAGATGTCTCTTTATAATTCTTCATATGTAAAATGACCCTCTTATTCTAGGTAAAGTAAGATTTTCTGATTTTTTTCTATTAGAAAATTGATAGACCTAACCAAATAAACTGAGATGTACAAAGAACAATCTTTTTTTTTTTTCTGGAAAGTTACAATAATTTTTATGGCTTCATATCTTCATGGTTCTTTTTGCTCTTCCTTATTTATTCATAGGAGGCAGGATGACTTATTAATCTAACTATAAATTTCTTCCTTAGATTGCAATTTTCATCTAGAGGAAAACCCTTTTCATATTAATGGTCTGTATCATTTCTAGTAACAATACCTTTCGCCCTTTGTTTAAAAAAAAATAATAATGATAGTAATAAAAAAGTACAGACGTTCCTCTCCATATCAAAGTCTATCAGAAAGTAAATAGGGGAAACATATATTTTGATGCCATATTTCAGTCTGAGAAAAGTTGACAAAATTATTTTCATTATATATAGAACATATATATCATGCATATAGCTCAGAATCAATTAATTTAAAGTAATAATTTGTACAAATACTCTCACAAAAATTTTAAAGGATATTAAACACCCTGTTTTATAAACACAACACTTAATTTAGGAAAAAAAAACATTTAGAAGGTAATGCATTTAGGATAAGTGCACAACACATGAAAATAATAAATGAAATTTTCCCAGTTTAGAAAATGAATGTAATTAATTAACATTTAAATTACATTTTTAATTGCAATCATGCCCTCCCAGGGGACTCATAAGGGACCATAATTGCAATTAAAAGCATGTGGATTAGATAATAAAACAATGCACACTGTCTGAAATGTGCGATTTAAAATGGAAAACAGACATTGTTATCGGCACATCTAACTTAATTGTAGCCATAAAGCAAATGTGCTGTACAAAATAAAATTCACATACGGGAACATTTAATTCTGGAGTCTCTTAAAGGGGACACGCTTGAGAGCACATTTTATGACAGGTTCTGTTAGAAACAGCCCTTTAAGGCTTTCGGATCGAGGGCTGGTGCCTTAATGTTTTTGCATTAATAAAAGCAAAGCTGAATGTTCCTATTAAAACACACAGATACATTTAAGTAAGAGATGAAGCTCGATGTCTAAATTTAAGCTGTGGTGCATAATTTTATTAGCTGGACAGACTGTAGGGCCATGTAATTTTGAAACTACATGTTTTCTTAAAACTTTTTAAAAATTATTTTCTTTTCTTTCTGAGAGGATCATCGTGAAGGGCATAAAGATTGGAGACTAGAGAAAGAAAAGCCAGAGAGACATAGGTCTGGCAGGGTGAGCGCCAGGCCATGACGCCCCAGCCCCTGCCCCCAGACATTCCGAAGCCCAGTGTCCTCCACCTTGAGGAAGCCAGCCAAGTCCTCTTTGATGATGCAGAGGTCCCCTGTTTCACAGCATCGATCTCACTATTGTTTGACCAGAAAGCTTTTAAATACCATCTGTACCAGCGCTGGTAACTGGTGTGCATTTGACAATGTCTGGGGACATTTTGCGATCGTCCCACCTTGAAGACAGGGAGGATGCTAAATAACCCAGGATGTACAGAATAGCTCCCCACAGCAGTGAGTGATCCAGCCCAGTAATGGCAAGGGGAGAAATCCCAGGCCATATAAAGGGAAGCGAGGCAGAGAATGGCCAGGCAATCATGCAAAGAAGGGGAAGAGATGCCTTCTCCCACTGTGAGTGCAGTGGGAGTGCAGGTCTTGAGCAAAGTCACTGGACCGGTCGTGCTTTGTTCCATTTAAATAGAAAAACTGATGCCAAACCTTTAATAACGAGTGATCAAATTCTGGTATGTGCCTGTAAGGAAATACAAAGCCCTATCCTAAGAGGAGACGATCTCAGACCTTCCAGAATTGCGTTCCGGTAGATACAGACTGCAGTCTTTTGCTTTTTAGCCTAGATGTCAATTTCATTTGTTGATTTATGAGAAACAGTGACTCTATTTACAGTATAAATGTTAGCGTGAAATTAGAAGCGGCGTAGCTCTAGAGAAGCAGTATAATAGAAAGGCAAAGCTCTAGACTTGGAGGCTGGATAATCCTCCTTTCAAAACCTGGCTTTGCAGGACTTTACCAGTGGTCCAATGGACAAGAATCCACGCTTCTACTGCAGCAAGCATAAGTTTGGTACCTGGTCAGGGGACTAACCCACATGCCATGCAGTGTGGCAAAAAAAGTAAATTAGAAAAATTCTAAAACCCGGCTTTGCAGTCACACTCGCTGTGTGACTTGGCTCAAGTCAATTTTCCTTTGCAAGCTTCAGTTTCCACATCTGTCACACAAACTATAGTTACAGCATTCTTGCCATCCATGGTAGTACGAAGATCAGAAAAAAAGGGAAATATGTGTAGATACACACGTACGTATACCAAGAATATTCAGGTGTGTGTACATATAAATGCAGGGGCTTCCCAGGTGAAGAATCTGCCTATCAGTGCAGGAGATGCAAGAGACACGGGTTTGATCCTTGGGTTGGGAAGATCCTTTGGAATAGGAGCTGGCAACCCGCTCCAATATTCTTGCCTAGAAAATCGCATGGACAGAGGAGCCTGACAGGCTACAATCCATAGGGTCGCAGAGAGTCGGACGGGACTGAGCAGCTGACCACATATACACACACATATATAAGGACATATGTTGTACAATGAATGTACAGCTAAGTGCCTTCATACAATACACCATGTATATATAAGGACCTATACTGTACAATGAATGTACAGCTAAGTGCCTTCATACAATACACCATGTATATATAAGGACCTATACTGTACAATGAACGTACAGCTAAGTGCCTTCATACAATACACCATGTATATATAAGGACATATACTGTACAATGAACGCACAGCTAAGTGCCTTCATACAATGCACCGTGTGTACATAAAGACATATCTGGGTATGTGCATGTGTAATATTTAAGAGATATGCAAGTTCCCATGAAAATAGAAACTATTCTTAAGTTTTTGACACTGCAGAGAACTGACATAAACTGATTTATGTTTTAAAGGGGGAAGGGCAGTTAGAGCTAATTCCTTTGGTAATTTTATGTCTACATACATCCACAGCTCACTCTGTCCTAGAAATTCATTCACTCAACAGAATTTTTGAAATGCTGACTATGTGCCAGGGACCATGTTAGTTTTGGGGATGTAGCTGCAAAGAGAGTCAGAAAAAGGATGTTTTAGGTAGATGATAAAACATCTGGACTCGATCCCAGGACAAAGGGAGGGCACTGATGGATTCAGGCAAAGGATTAAAACTAATGGATTTGCATTTCATGAGAAACTCTCGTGGAGGGTGGAACACTGGTCAAGGAAACGCGGCAGGTTGGAGGTATGGAGAAACCAAGAGTTGATACAATTAGGGCTTGTAGCGTTTACCAGAAATTGAAGGAAAATCTGAAATCAGCAGATGTGACAATATAGTTTTTGTTTTTAAGAAAGCCTGACATGACAACCAACTCTAAATCTCCTTCCCTAATGGAGGTCAGCAGAAATGAAGATATAAGACTATTCAGGTTTGAGACCAATAAGTCCAAGATACCAATCCGTCATACTTTCCTGGGGCAAGTAAGACACACGTTCCTAGAGCCCATTCATAGCCGCCTTCAATCAGGTGGACAGCAGGAGTGGGAACTCGGCAGGGAGGGAAGACGGTGCTGTGGCCCACACTGTTTGTCTGAAATCCAGGCCGTAAGAAACAACCCCAAATCTGGCTCTGATCACTATTCAGTTAGCTAAAAATCTGATACCCAGGACTGTGGCAGAGCTGATCTTATGTGTTTGCCAAATTCAGCTTCCTTCTCCTCGTCCTACCAGTTTCCTTCTTAGTTCCGTTTTGGTTCTGCGGTTGGTCTGACCAGTGAAACAGAAGTGACGACTTGTCCACACCACTTGACCACGGCAGAAGTGATGGGCATGTCCACATCTTCTTCAGTGACTGGAAGCCAATACGAGACGCTCCAGATGGTAAAGAAGTTCCACCAGTTGAGGAGACCAGCATCAGGCATTGCGTGCACAAGACACACACGTTTATTGTGTTGGACCTCTGAGATCTGGGGGTTGTTTGTCAGAGTGGCTAGCGTTAATTATCCCAACCACATCAGCGAGACAGAAAACGAAAACATCTTTCAGAGTACATCACAGGATACGCACAAATTCAATTTTTCCAATTTCACTATATTTTTTCCAAGGCAAAGTGTTTAAACAGCCATAGACGCTGTTTTTACTGTCTGCACTGGTCTATGTGAATGGAATTTTTACTCATTTGGAGTTAAACCAGGAATAGATTCCACTCTCAATAAGCTGAACTATTCTGAATTAGCCAGTGATTCTTAGATGCGGATGAGGGGATTTTTGTCTCTAGGATACACTTGGCAATATCTGGAGATATTTTTGGCTGTCACCACTTTGAGTTGGGGTGCTAAAGCTTCTAGAGGATAAAGGGTAAATTTCCCACAATGTACAGGATGGCCCCAAAGGCAGATCGTTATCCAGTCTGAAAGGTCAATAGTGAAGGCTGAGACCCTCTGGGCTCATCAAATTGAAAGTAGACTTGCACTGGGCACTAAGGCTTGCTTGCCTTCTGGACACGGTCACAAACCCATTATGCCCCCAAAGACAGAGGCCAAGCGGTACCAGAGAAGACCTGCGGTCAAACAAGACTGCCCACTCCCGGCTCGCTGAGTGTTTGGCCACTTTCTGCCAGAGGGTGGCAGCTGGTCTGTCAGAGAGACAAACAGAAATGTTCCAGGGACTTTTTGTCACCTGGGCATGAAAAAAGTAGTTTGAAGGACCCAGTCATTCACACGTTCAACTCTGTCTTCTTCATTCAACTAGGGCTGTTGCTGACAGCAGACCCGGCAAAGCCACAGTGTAACGTCGCCACTTTGCACCCTCCTCTTCACCCTTGCGGGCGCCGCGGCAGCCAATCAAGCGAGAACATGCCTGAGAGAAGGTTGCCAAGTCCACCCTGCACGGTCTCCTGCCCTCAGCCCCTCCCTCGAGCACCGTGCCCTCCACAGAGACAACTGAAGATCACAGTGCTCAAGGGATTGTGGATTAACACATCAGCCAACTGATACGGTTTGAGAAACGCCAAGAAATCCCTTATTAAACACACGCACCCCGCTCCCTAACATTCTGGGCCATAACTCAAGGTCCGGTCTCAAAGTCTAAGAAGCAGTACAGTCTGATAACTTGGAGAGGGAGCTTCAGGGTTAGATAAACAAGTCTCCCCACTTTGCGCCTGTGGGCTTTAGGCAAGTCACTGAGCAGGTCTGAGGGCCGGCTTTCTCACTCTATGATGGGAACGCGTTGGCGTGTGGCGAGGCCCTCTCGGTCATGTGACTTGGCCCCTGCTGGTCTCTGCCCACCAGCATCTTTCTGCCTTGTTCTGTACTCACTGTGTCCTGGCCACCACCTTTCTGCTCCAGCAATGACAAACCCAGCTCTTTCTCACCCCAGGACCTTTGCACTTGCTGTCTCCTTTTTCTGAATGTTCTTCCTTCTTCCTCCAGGTTTGCTGAAGCACCAGCTCCTTCTCAGCTTTCTGGTCTCAGCTGAAATGTCACCTCTCTCTGACCTTTTCGCTGATGTTATTCCCTACCCCCATTCTTAGGCAGTCACTGTTGGTTATTGGTTTTCTCTATAGTTATGGCCATCTTGGTTACATATTTATTTCTCTTGTCTGTGGTTTTTTTCTCACCCCTGATGTAAGCTTCACGTAGCCAGGGAATATGTCTTATTCAATAGATGTGTGCCACACACTTAGAGTGTTTCACTCACAATTGGTTTTACTGAACATTTCTTGAATGACATGAGCCCAAACTAACTTTGTTAACATAAGTGGTTGGGACTACCCCAACACCACTTTCCATAACAAAACTAGGGTCAGGGACCATGAACAAGGACTCTTATCTAAGCTCTTGACAATATCCCCAAAGGGCAGAGACGTACATCCTCACTTTGTATTAATTTCTTATTAATCACTGCAGGCAGAACACATCCTTGGGTTGGCAATGGGACCGCTAAACACACGACATTTCTGGGCCAAAGTGTGGGATGACAGGCAGGCGTATGGACCAGTCAGAGGGCAGCTCAGCATCTCGGTGCCTCTGCACGTGTTTGCCGCAGAGTCACGTGAGGGCCTGCCTGCGAACACACGCGGGTAGTCAAGGGTGGCTTCATGGGTTCCCCAATTACGTCTCAAATTGAACCATCAGGCGACGCCACACTGCCAGTCTGTCACTTGCCCCATGAAATGGATCTGCGATACAAACTACGCCTTAACTAGGCAGCCTCCACTCTTGCTGATCCCATTAGTTGCCCAATTGGGCAAGACGAGGTTTTAATTGCATGCCAGAAGCTTTATTTTTCTGCCCCAGGCAAAGAGTTAACCACATAAGCATACCGTTGACACATTAGAAGTTGGTCAGCGATGAAAAGTGAAAGAGCCACTTTTGGAGAGAACTGAGGGGCCTCTCAGTCTCCAGCATTTTCCTCCCTAGCATCTGTAGCTACCTGAGGGGGAAAAATTTCAACCGCCTGCGTAACAGTGTGACAAGGTATAAATAATGCATGGTGTGAATATTTCACAGTTTCATGGTGTGATGTAGGATAGCAGTGAAGGACAAGCCTTGAAGGCAGACAGACATGGTTCAAACACTAGCTATTTCCTCAGTTTCCTCATCTGTCAAACTGGAAGAATTAATCACATCTTCCTCTTTGGGATACTCTGAGGACTGAATCAGAATGAAACGTTACAAGGAAAGCCTTGGCCCCAACTTCTGACACTGCCTAGGTATACTGTGAGTGATAGCTACTATGATCTCTTTTATCCATTCATCTACCCATTTCGGCACGCACCCAACCATGCATCCATTTTAGCCTCTGCAACAAATCCTACTGTTCAAGAGCCTACTAGGTAGGGATGTTAGAGAGGAGAAGCAGGCATGAAATAGGAGGCGTGATTACATAACCATCAAACAAGGACCCGTTGCATCTCAAACATCAGCGATGCCAGATTCCCCTAGCCTCGTCCTCCCGTGGCAGGCAACAGGTACTTATTTACTGATGGACACTGGAAGTGATGTACCTGGATTTGCAGTGTCTGTCCCATAAACAGGAAATTCTATTTAAGGCAATGAAGAGGGAAGATGGGTCATCGCTGGGTAGGTGAAAATTCCAGTGTCGGAAACTTCAATTTCTTCCTTCTGATAGAAGGCTAGTCCCTAATTTAACCACACAGCTACAGGTGGCTAGTGACTCCTGAAGCAGACAGTGCAGATAAAGAGCATGGTCATCATCATAGAAAGTTCTCTTAGAGGAACATTCGGTTGCTGATCTCAGTATTTTGAACCTTATGTAAGTTCTGATTCCTTAAAAAGAGAAGCTGATCTCGGAAATGGTCTTTTCCTTTTAATATCTGTAAAACAATAAAATACATTGCCTATTGTACTGTTATCATTGTTCAGTCACCCCATCGTGTCTGACTCTCCGCAACGCCATGGACTGTAGCACACCAGGCCTCCCTGTCCCTCAGCACCTCCCGGAGTTTGTCCAAGTTCAGGTCAACGTCATCGGTGATCTCCAGCCATCTCATCCTCTGTCGTCGCCTTCTCCTTCTGCCTTCACTCTTTCCCAGCATCAGGGTTTTTTTCCCAGTGAGTTGCCTGTTCTCATCAGATTATCAAAGTACGGGAGCTTCAGCTTTAACATGAGTCCTTCCGATGAGAATTCAGAGTTTATCTCCTTTAAGAGGGACTGGTTTGATCTCCTTGCTGTCCAAGGGACTCTCAGGAGTCCTCTCCAGCACCACTGTTCGAAAGCATTGATTCTTCAGCGCTCTGCCTTCTCTATGGCCCGCTCTCACAACTGAAAGGATGACTGGAAAGACCATGGCCTCGACTACGTGGACCTTTGTCAGCAAAGAGCTGCCTTTGCTTTTTAACACAGTGTCTGCTTCTGGCATAGCTTTCCTGCCAGGACGCAGTGGTCTTCTAATTTCAAGGCTGCAGTTGCCATACTGCCAATCACCAAATAAAAGACAAAGGTGAGATGATATGGAAGCTTTCATACTTTTTGTGGCAGACTTTTTTAATTAAAAAAAATTAATTAAAAAAATCATCCCTACTGAGAAGCAATTGTGTAGTAAGAATCTAGAGAAATACAACTATTCTCACCTTTCAATCAAGTAATCCAAGCTGATTCCTAATTTTACTAACCCCAACCTATTTTAATATAATAGCTAAACACACAGAAGTTTCTACATAAAAAGATGTTCACCACAGCGGTGTTTATAACAGCAGAAAAACTGGAACAAAGTAAATGCCTTTTCACAGGGGAATGATTGAATAAACACTGGTTATATACTTGATATTGTTGCATAAACATGATTCTTACAAATAAAATGTTACAACTTGGTAAGATACAGAAGACAGAATTAAATGGGAAAATAATCGGAATATAAAATTTTAACAGTTATCTATTCCTGGGAAACAAATTGCCCATTAGTTCAGTACCTAACAGCAAGGAACACTGACTATCTCACAGTTTGTGTGGTTCAGGAATCTGGAAGCGGCTTCAGTAAGTGACTCTAGCTCAGGGCATCTCTCAAGTTTGCAGTCAAGCTGTTGCCTAGGGCTGCTCTCTGCTCAAAACTGGGGCTGAAGACTCAGCCTCGAAACTGGCTCCTGTGAGTTTTGACAGGTGACTGTGGGCAAGCCACTGGAGTGACTCCCTCGGTTCCTGACCACACCACGCGTGCTTCCGTGTGGGACCGACAGCAACGTGACAACAGTGAGTAGTTCCCAAGGGCTGAGAGTGTGTGTGCAAGAAACGAAGACGGGGGCACAGACTCTTCATAACCTAATCGTGATTATAAAGGACTGGGTGCCGTCCCAATATGCTCGCCGAGTTCTGTTTATCAAAGGTGAGTCAGTTAGTACATCCCTCTTCAAGAGGAGGTGATCACCCAAGGGTTCACATCCCAGGAGGCGGGGATTACTCGGACTATCTTGGAGGCTGCTTGTCACAAAACCAGCCATACAATACAGCCCTACCATTTGAAATGACAAAAAGGTTGGCTTCAAGAAATGACAGAAGCAGACACACAGAGGACGGAGTGGGTCTTCACTTGAGCTTTCTCTAACGGTAGGACTATGGTCTAATTTTTTCCCCCATGTTCTTCTACTACTTTCCAATCATGAACAGTTTTTACAATGATCATAATGGAAACAATAAATGTTATATAATTAAAAGAGGAACCCTGATAAGAATACATGAGTGCTGTATTCATAACTGATGAAGGTCATTTTAAACCCACTTCCAACTCTGGAAATCAACTTCCCCAAATTCCTCTTTAAAAACATTTATGTATTCACGTGCTGCATCGGGTCTTGTTGCGGTGTGAGCAAGCTCAGTAGCTGCGGCACCCAGGCTACGCTGCCCCTTGGCTTATGGGATCTTAGTTGCCTGATCAGGAATCCCTGAACCTGTGCCCCTCCATTGGAAGGTGGATTATTAACCGCTGGACCAGTGGGGAAGTCCTTCTTTTATTTTTTATTTTTTTAAAGAAGCGGTCTGTTGATGTCCTTGCAGTTGATAGAATGTGCTGGGTAAGATCCTTCGAGTGCAGATCTCCTCCTCCCTACCCCCTCCTTCCTGGAGCCTGGCGCCTCCCCCCCAGGCACCCTCCTGCCAAACTCCCAGGGCCCCTGTATTTTAATGTCTACGAGGGCGAAGGGGCAGGACTGACGGTGCTGCAGTCAAGTCCCAGGCTGACACTGGCAGCAGAGGGGAGCTCGTGCTCAGCGCTTGACGTAACTTTCTGATGACTGAAACCTGAGTCCATCGACCGATCCCCCAGTGGCTGACCTCATCTTTCTACCATCAGAGAAACTGAAGCCGACTTACCAGGAAAGATAAAAAGAGGACGCGAATGGGCCGTGCCCCAACACAGAGCGGAATAAGCCCATCTCTGATCGCTTGTCCAAAGAACATTCTGGATTCTCACAAGTGGGATGGCTGAACGCAAAATACGGCTGCAGCCGGGCCTCCTCCTCTCAGCCAGATTTCTCTGAGCTGGGTGTCCCTGCAGTTCTTTAGGGAAAGCTACATGTTTATTATTTTTTCCTTCAGAGACGACTTTGAAACATATCTCTTTCTTTATAAAAACTGAGCAGAAAAGAATACTGCAATTGACAACACTCTTGAAAGCATTTAAAAATAAGCACAATTAATAACAGCAACAGAGATTATTATCTACTGTTTAGAGCCAGGAGCCAGAGGCAGACCACACGGGTTCAGGAGACTCTGCCATGTGTATTTAGTGGCAGCAGAAAAGATGGACAAGCCACACGCTCCCCTCAGCTTCAGCCTACTCATCTGAGAAGCGACTGTATCGTCCCTATTCACTGAGCTGCGGGGAAATGAAAGGAGATGACCCAAAGTGGGCATACCGTGCCTGAAACAGAATGACTGTTTATTAAGATGTGCTCTTTCACTACCATAACTCCAATAGCATCACGCATCTGCTTAAAGTTCTATAATTGTTTCCTACTATAGAGAATTAAATCAAAACTCCCCACAGTGAGGACACAGCCTCGTGTGAGCTGTCTCTGTCGCTCCACCCTAAATCCACCTGCTCCAGCCCACTGGCCTTCTCTCCATCCATGTGGCTCACTTCACTTGCTTTTACCCCAGGACCTTTGCACTTACAATCCTTCTTCTTCAAATATTCTTTGCTCAGACATTTGTCTGGTTGGTTCTTTCTCAGTATTGAGCTCTTGAGTCAAATACCACCTCATCACAAAGACTTTCATGACTCCCCGCCCCCCCACCGCTGAAAATAAGCAAAGAAACCAACCCGCAATCAGAGGAGTATGAGGGATTCAAAGAGCAGTTTTCTTGAAAGAATACATTCTTCTTTCCTTCCCCTCTTCCACTGCAAACCCCTCTGTGTTTGTTCATGTTTTCATGGCTTTATTCTTAGATCCTGTTGCTGATCTGCTTTTAGATTAGTGGAAATTTTCACCTGGCTTGTTAGCACCTTACAGAGAAAGAGACTCAGGGTAGGGAATAAATAGATAAAGAGATGAATTTAAAGAAGATGAGTCTATGGTGAGTGCGATAAAAGCATTTCCAGAGATGTCATTCGCAAAATGGTTCATTTAGATAGGGACTCTTAACTCTGTCCTTGAGCGTGTTTCATGGCTGCAGCACAGCATTACTGTGAATATCTGAATCTGAAACCAGAGATGATTGTCAAATACAGAGCAGGGATGTTTTGCACAAGCAATGATTAGACCCTGCGTGGCCATCAGGGATTTGATACTAACTCCCAAACTCATGATGATGAAAGACCATCTCCTAAAAAGCCAGTCCCCTTTAAACCCTTTCAGCGTTGCCCACTTCCCTGGGGGAGAGGGGCCCTCTTTCACGCGGGTGTCTGAGCCCAGTGCCATCGGGAGCAGCTGGCCTCCCAAGGCCCTCTCCCACGCCCGCCTCTGGTTTATGTTCTCCAGACTTTGGATTCGCTGGTGCCCACCACGCGCCCCCCCTATCCCTGGGCCGTGGGGCATGCCGGCCCCTCTGCCTGGGAAGATGGTCATCTTCTCTCTATTATTACCCCCCTCACCTTCAGTCCTTGCTTCACACTTCATGTCCCCAGAAGAACATCCTCCAACTTCCCTGATGAGCACCCTTCCCCTCAAAACTGCTCTTATGTACGTTACACCCTCTGTTTCACAGCCCTGTTTGTAGGCTTAGTCTTATAATTATTTAACTAACAGCTGCTTCTATCACTGGTGTGTGAGCTCTGTTCTGGCAGGAAGTGTGTCAGATTTTGCTCAGCATGAAATTTGCTGTCGTTATCACAGTTACGGGATTAGTATGGTGTATTCAATAAATATTTGTTAAATGAGTGAAAAAAAACCAACCAATGAATTTACTTTTCGCACCGACTGAAAGAATAAATCCATAATAGCAATTCATATTTGAACAAAAAAGCAATTTGTTGATGTTAGCCACTTGAGCCTGTGTTTTTAAATTCCTGATTCTTAAAATCATTCATTCAAAAAGCATTTATTTCTTCTTAACTGACATTTCGTTGCTGTCATGGGAAGGGTAGATGTTATGTGTGTTCCATGAACTATAACTGATTCACTTTGATTTACTTTATATTTTTCTATGTAGAACAAAGGTCAGCACACTTTCTCTTTAAAGGGCCAGGGAATAAATATTTAAGGCTCCAAGGGCCATATGGTTGCTACAGCAACTATTCAGTTCTTCCTTTGTGACAGAAAAGCTGTCAGAGACAAGATGAAAACAAATGAGCGGGACTGTGCCAATAAAACTTTATTTGCAGAAAAGAGGTGGTGGACTGGACTCGGCCACAGGCTGTGCTTTGCTGACCCTTGTTATGTAGGATGGGGGAGAAAAAGGCAAAATAAGGCATTAGCCTGGCATTTCATCCTGGAGAGTCTCCTGGTACAAGGACTTGGCCCTTCAACTGACCTCCCCGGGCCTCAGTGTACTGGTTATCAAATGGGAACAATGACCACAACAAACCATGGTTACGAAGATAAAACTGCACGCATGCTCGGCTGGGCAGTCACGTCTGACTCTTTGCAACCCCACGGACCTTAACCTGCCAGGCTCCTCTGTCCATGGGATTTTTCAGGCAAGAATCCTGGAGTGGGTTGCCCTTTGCTACTCCAGGGGAACTTCTGGACCCAGAGATCGAACCTGCATCTCTTGCATCCCTTGCACGGGCAGGCATATACTTCACGACTGAGCCACCTGGGAAACCCCGTGAAGATGAAAGACCTCCTACTAAGCAAGCCAGAGCTGAATAAGCTTGGTTTGCATTACATACATACTTCTTTTATGTGTATGTTCTACCTAAAGCCAGTCATATTGATTTTCTTTCTATGGACTAGAAGGCAGCAGAGGCTGAGATGGTTGTAAGCATCACCGATCCAACGGACACGAGCTTGAGCAAACTCCAGGAGGGAAGGACAGGGAAGCCTGGCGAGCTGCAGTCCATGGGGGGAACAACAGCAGCGGTGCGATGTGCAGGCTCTTTCTCCCCCAGAGTAGATGCGATGAAGGGGAGAGAGAGTGGGTCAGCGCGGGGCGCGCCTTAAGGGTGAGACGGAGCGAGGGTGGGCTGGAGGAGCCAGGGTGAGCCAGTGCGTGGCCGCCCGCTGCCAGAGCCCGGGAGTGCCGTGGAGGCGGCCTGACATGGGCCGAGCACCCCTTCGGGGGCAGAGGCTCTGCGAGGGCAAAGGCCTGGCATCCCTGCAGATTCCCCGTAGCACAGAGAAGGTTCCTGGGAAACATGTTGATAGAATGAGATAGAAAATACTTTCTGGGGAATCTAGAACAGCTTGTTTAAAAGACATGTTGCTATCAACATCCTCCTTGGCATCGTGTTCTTGCATGGGTGGGCCTGAACTTCAAAAATTCACCCACAGTCCAGCCAATCCCCACAACCAACGCCGCTGCCGTAGACATCCAAGCCTCCGGCGCCTGCCTCGGACAGCCGCGCCTGCGGCCCGCCTGCAGGCCCCGGCCTCCCCTTCCCATGGTCTGAGTAACGGCACTTGGTATCTTCCCACGCACAACTCAGAGACTGGTCCTCTCCTGCCGCAGACCTCCAAGCAGCATCCATCGCCCGAGAACGACATGCCACTGCCGGGGCCTCGCCCATGCCCCCCGCCCCGGCCTCTGCTTGAGATGCCCAAAGCCCACAGCAGCCTCAGCCGGGACTCCCGCAGCTTCCTCTGCCTGAGACCTCACTCAGCCCCAGAACACCCTCACGCCGCGGCCTCGTCTCCTCGGCGGGGAGCTGCCCTGACCGCCCCATCCAGTGCGGCTGCGATCTATAAGCCTCAGTCGACTTTCTCAGCTTCTCTCACACAGTGTCAACTACCTGGGATTCGCTTGTTCATGGCCCGACCCCTCCATCCCTGTCTTTCCTACTAGAATATGAGCTCCATGGGGCAAGAATCTTCTTATTCTTCACAGCTACAACCCAGAAGTCTAGCAGGCATGTGCTGGAGGTTTGATACACGTGTGAGGAACGTGTAAATGAAAGCAAAACACCTGGGGACCCTCCATTCATCTCTTTCTCTCTCCCTCTAAAAGCAGAAGCAAATCAGACTCATTATCAAAGATAGAATAAATATGTTGACATGTATTATTACATATAATTCTAGTTTAAGCTGATAGAAACCAATCAACCTCTAACTGGTGCTTCCTATAGCACAGATGAAATGTTCATGATAAGGATAATGTCTTTAAAAATTACCAACTCAATGTTGGGAGGGGAGGGTGGAGCAGGCTTGTTCAACAGAGCCTTAGTGAAGTGGATCTGTAGAGAGTTCCAGAAAACTGCAGAAGAAGGGCTCCTTCAAATCTTCCACCAGAGGCACCGACTGAAGGTAGAATTCTTAATGACAATCAGAATGTTTCACGCCCACAAGGAGCTAAGCTCTGAAAAATATTTGCTCCTAGAATCACTGAATCTTGAGCGTAAATCGAGCAATTAGCTCTTTGCTCAGAGCAGGCAGGATTATAGCTGTACTGAAAATCGAATACAGGCAGATTTGGGGAAGAGTTTAAAAGGGCGTGCGCTACAAGAGTGCCCTGCACAGCCTAGACACGCGCAGAAGTAAAGCTTGCTTGTGATGCCGGGAGTTACAGGGAATCGGATGGTGTCGAGCAACGGACAGGCCTTACGTTCTCTGCTTCATAAAGTGTTGGAACGTTAAAGTTCTCTCAGGGAGACAGACTACAGAAGAGGGGGTCTGTCTCTGGAAGAAAGGAAGACATTCAGATTGCTGCAGCAGCTCTGATTTTCCCCTGCCTATGGAAATGTTATCTCAAGATCTTCGGTCGCTTTTGGAATACAAGCTACTGGGGAAATGGAATAGACCAAAAAAAAAAAATTCAAGAAATAAGTATTAATTCAGCATTATGTGGAATCATTGCACTTGCTCTCTCATCCAGAAATGTGGGGCCTGCTTCAGTAATTGTCTTCCTTCCAGGCTGCACGAGCTAGGACTCTCTCCCTGAATCATGGGGTTTCTCGCAAGACCTGGGTTTTCTTCTTTTATAACTTTATTTACTTTCGCTGGGCTGGGTCTCTGCTGCTGCGGGGCTTTGCTCTGGTTCGGGTGGGCGGGGCCGGTTCGCGGTGCGCGGCTCCTCATTGCGCTGGTTCTCCTGGTGCGGAGCGCGGGCTCTAGAGGGCGCGGGCCTCGGTGGTTGAGGCTCTCAGGCTCCAGGGCACTGCTTTGAAGCTGCGGTGCACAGCCGCTCTGGGCTTAGTTCTCCGCGGCCTGTGGGATCTTCCCAGATCAGGGATGGAACCCGTGTCTCCCTCATAGGCAGGTGGATTCTTTACCACTGAGCCACCAGGGAAGCCTGAGACCTAGGTTTGAGCTTTGACATTTGAATGCTGGGTAACCCCGGGGAAATCACTGACCCTATCTGAACCTCTTTATCCATTCAAGGGGTGATAGATTTGGCTCTGCTGTTTCTAAAGGTTTTGATGAGGTTTAAGTGAGACGACACATACAAGTGCTTTGCTCCTGGAGAGCGTGGCTCAGATTC
This sequence comes from Nanger dama, assembly GCA_917880005.1. Lineage (NCBI taxonomy): Eukaryota > Metazoa > Chordata > Mammalia > Artiodactyla > Bovidae > Nanger > Nanger dama. Next base: position 2,746,381 of record CAKJTW010000042.1, read on the forward strand.
AAAGGGACAGGGCGCTAAGGTGAGGGCTGGACACCCAGGTGTCTGCAAGGAGCAGCCAGCGAGACAAACAAGGGACTCTGTCAACTACGAGCGTCAGCTGCATTCCCCCGCCCCTGCCCCCACAGCCGATGCTGCGCATCCTGGGTCCGCTCTTAACCACTAGTCCCACTGTCCGTTCAGCCGCTCAGCCCAGAACGGAAGGCCAGCTCAGCCTCTTCCGCCCCTCACCATGCCACGCTCTTAGCACCTCCAATCTTCCAGCCCCTATTACTGCTGCCCTAGTTCAGCTCTCATAATTTCTCAGCTGGACTATTCCAAGATTCTTCTGACTTTCTGGAATCAAGTCTAGTACACATTAAAGCCACCTTTCAGGGCTTTAGAATGAATCTTTCAGCAAGACAAATGTAATGCAGTAATGTGCCCTCCCGCTCTCTCATCTCTTGTCACCCCCGCCCCATGCTTAACAGCGTTCCAGGGCACTGACTGGGCATCCACTGCCCAGAAGATAAGAACAAAATGCATCGTTAGGGAATGCGGGAGCGCTCTGCCTCCTTCTACAGCTGCTTCCTGACCGCCTCCCTGTGCTGCGTGCTTTGCGTTTCACATTCTGCTCAGCAGAACTCTTCAGTTTCAAGCACAAATCTTGTTGTCCAGTGTCTTAGTGTTTTTGGTTGTACCTCCCTCTCTGTGTGAAATGCTATCCACACTCCCCCTCAATCCTATTTATCTGAAGCAAACCCAACATCTTTCAATACTCAAACTAAGCATCAGCTCCCTATGAGGCTTTTTTTTTGCTCCTTATCTCCTCCGTTCCCAACTAGGTCTGAACCTGTTTCTAAGGCAGTGTTTGCTTTGCGTGCCTTTCTCCTCCTGCTCGACCCTAAGTAGATTCGACGCCTTGGGAGCCGCATCTTAGTTACCTGAGTGCGCCTGGCGCTCAGCATCATCTCCTCATCAGGCATTTCCTGAAATTCTCTCCCCCTCGGTTCCTTTAGTATCATTCTTTCCTATCTTTCCCCCACCCATATAATCTTTCAGTTATATGGGAGTCGGCAGGATTAGGGTTGTAATATTTCCGTGTGGACACCATCATCTGGCATACGGAAGTACAGGAGAGTTCTTTTCTTCCACAGACACTTAGGTTTTGTTCCGTTTTGCTTAGAGTGCATGGCCTCTTGAACTAGCTTTTGTTGGCTCGGTGTAGGTGTGGATAGATACACAACATTTGAATAGGGGGCTTCCCTGGTGGTTGAGAAGCCACCTGCCGATCCCTGGTCCAGGAAGATGCCACATGCCGCGGGGCAACTAAGCACGTGTGGCCTACGCCTTCCGAGCCTGCCACCTAGACCACGTGCCCTGGAACAGGGCAGCCACCGCAGCGAGAGGCCCGTGTCCGCAACGACAGAGTGGCTTCTGCTCGCCACGGCCAGACCCAGAACAGCCACAAGCAGGTAACGAGCGCTTAATTAATCTAGGAAATGTTGAGAAGAAGAACAATAAAAATGACACAGGAGACAGCAGGGCTGATGAAGACAGTGGTGAGCAGAGTTCTCACACCCTCACCTGTGGCCACTGTTCCCACGAGAAAATGGGGTTCCTGGGCCCGGATTTCCTGACTCGAAGAGGAGCCAGACATTTAGAGCCGAATGTAGTAAGCCTTCTAATACTGGACTAAAATTTACTGCTTAAAGTTCTGAGAAACACTGGAAACACGTCTGGAGTCAGTATTGTCTTGTGGGCTACAGCTTGTGACCCAGACAACCTACGACTTGCGGCTTTCCCGTTAGCCAATGGGTCATGTTGTCACGGTCTTCTGGGGCTAATGCAGCATCTAACCGGACTCTCATTCAGATCCTACCCGCTAACCCGTGTCAGGGAGTGAAATGCGCAGAGCTCCCCCAGGTAGCAGGCTTGCACACCCTTTGCAGTTTTTCCCGGGCCCAGGTCCTGAGCGAGTGAAGTCGTTTTCAGAATGGGAGCCCCCCGCAGTGGGGGGACAGTGCAGCCCCAGCTCTCCCCAGTCTCCAGTTGTCTGTCCAGGTGCCCTCTGCCCGTCCTGCACTTTTATTCTCTGTCCTCCTCCGGTGCTTGGGAGGCTGACCCGAGATCAGGTCACCGGGATTCTGCACCCTCCACCTCCTGTGTCTTCCAGCTTCCCGTTTGGGTTCATCCAAAGGAGATGATGGGCTGGTAGGGGGACGGAGGCGGGAGTCTATGTTTCCCGACTTTGGGGGCCAGGTGGCCATGAATTCTGGGTCCCTCTGCCTTAGGTGGCGGCTCCTGGGAGGCGGTCCGGCACGTGCAGCCACACCTTACTAGGCTCCACGAGTAGCCCCTCTCCTCATGCCCCTTCAGCAAAGGCTCCTTTCCGTCAAGAGTTTCAGGTCACAGCAGCGTCTCTTGTTGGTTTAATAAAAACCACTCCCACCCCTGACAGTCTTCTCATTACCGAGTGGAGTACGTCAGGTGTCTCCTGCCTCATAATGCTACAATAATACTGCACACCATTAATTATCCAAATGGACCATTTGGAGCAAGACAGCGAGGGCCTGGTTCGCATCGGAACCACTGGTGGGCTCACCAAATACTTCTCCTGTAAGCACTCAGTAAATATGTGCCAGAAAAAGACATTAACCTTTATTTAACTCACTGAAAAACTAAAAAAAAAAAAATCAATACAGGTTCGAACACCTGTCTTAGAGAAACAAAAAATCTAACACATATTAATTAAATTTTTTCCCCATAAGTTGCAATTCGGTAGTAGGCACATTTTATATAGAAAGTAAGGTTTATATACCATAAAGGGGCGGGGGGGTGTGTGGAGGAGCTAAATGAATGTCAATAATGATCATGATGATAATCCAAGCAAAAGTGCTGAGCACATTATTCACCAAGTTCTATGCTGCGGGCCCAGGCACGCAATAGCATCCACTGTGGCTGCATGTGGAAGGTGGCGGTTCCTGACCCTCCAGGGAGAGAAGACCTACGTTTATGATTCTTAGCTCTACTTTACTACTCAAACAGAAACTGTTCAAGGAAAAGACGTTTACTTGCACCAAATCATACATGGGAACAGTGCCTTAAAAACATTTACTGTTTTTGATTACTTAAGTCATTCTCATTTCCAAACAAAACTGACATTTCCTTTGGGAACTATTTGTGCGCGTGTGTGTGCCCAGTCGCTTCAGTCCTGTTCAGCTCTTTGCTGTTTCATACACTAGGACTTTGGGCTGTGGGGTGTGGAGTGTACCTCTTTTCAGGATCCTTGGAAAAATTCAGGGGCCTTCAAACGCTTGGAGATCTGACCAAACATGCACTGGGTGTCTGCACTAGTCACTCAGCCACGTCTGACTGTGACCTCATGTACTGGAGCCCTCCAGACTCCTCTGCCCCCGGGCTTTCCCAGGTGAGAATACTGGAGTGATTATCATGCCTCCTCCAGGGGACCTTCCTGACCCAGGGATCAAACCCGCGTCTCCTGCATTGCAGGTGGATCCTTCATCACTAACCACCAGGGAGGCCTAGGGAATTGTTTAATCCCCGTTAGATATAGTCTGATAGGCCTCTTACTCATGTTTCATACCAGGCTTAGGCAGGGCCTGGAACCCTGACTGGGGTGCTTTCATTCACGGTAAGAGGACCATCTATACAGACGCCCTCTGCCATGTGAGGCCCGGAACTTCCTTCCACCAAGATACAACATCTATGTCTCCACCGCTTGAGGTGGGCTTTGTCCAGTGCAATGGAAGCGATCACAGTGAGGTTCTGACCAATAGAGGCCTTTAGAGGTTTTGCTCTCAGAACCCTAGCGCCGCCATGGGCCCTGTCTAGCTCAGTGTAGGGTGTAAGACCACGTGGGGAAGTGTCACTCCCTCCGGAAGACTTGCAGGGGCCACCAGCTCTCAGCTTAAATTGCTCACCTGTAGGATCATGAGCTAAAGAACTGGTTTTAAGCGACTAAATTCTGTGTTGTATTTTTTTAATGTAGCAATAGCTAAGAGGAGGGCATAACAACCCACTCTAGTATCCTTGCCTGGAGAATCCCCATGGACAGAGGAGCCTGGTGGGTTACAGTCCTTGGGGTCACAAAGAGTTGGACATGACTGAGCGACTAAGCCAGCACAGCTCAGCAGTAACTAAGCGATCCCTTTCTCCTCCTGCCCTCAGCCTTTCCCAGCATCAGCATCTTTTCCAATGAGCTGGTTCTTCTCATCAGGTGACCAAAGTATTGAAGCTTCAGCTTAAGGAACAGTCCTACCAATGAATGTTCAGGATTGATGGAGAGAAAGGAGAGAGGAGTGGCAGAGGATGAGATGATTAGAAAGATGGACCTGAGTTTGCACAAATTCCGGGAGAGAGTGGAGGACAGGGGAGTCTGGTGGGTTACAGTCCATGGGGTCTCAAAGAGTCAGACATGACTTAGTGAGTGAACACAGTTGAACACACTGGATACTCTGTAGTATCTGCCCATTGTGCAGAGAAGATAAGAAAACAAAGACATTTTTGGACTTTCAGTCCAGTTTCAGTGCCTAAACGGACTGTTCTACAACTTCTGCTCTGCAGACGCAGCGTGTCTTGGGGCTGGCCTGTCTCCAAGCTTGGTTGTTCAGTTTTTCCATCTATTCTGTGAGTTGCTATTAATAGTGAACCCTCCAGGGGATTTCCTTTCTGTTTGGGTGACTGGGAGCCACTTTGGCTTCTAAGAACCCCAACAGCCCAATACACAACTGGATGCGTCCTTGAAGACAGAGTCCAAGCAGGAGAGAGTCACGGGCAGCTGTCGGAGGAGATTCCTGGGGCCAGGGGCCCTTGCCTCGCGCTGTACAGGCCACTGCCTGCCTCAGCTCTGCTGCAGAGCCGGTCGTACTCTCCGAGCTCTGAAAAGCCCCAGACTGGAGACACCCAGCGCTTGCCTTGCTGCCTCGTTACGGGACGTGTCCAGAGCAGCTGTTCTTCCCTCTTGTTGAGTTCCTCCCAAGCCAGTTGAGTTCTGAGGAGTGTTATCAGGCTGCACAATGTGTCCTGACAGTGTTATGGGAACTCTCATTTTTAAGCAAAGTGTTCTGAAGAAAATGCTATTGAAATGATCCCTCCCAGACCCTCTCGCTCATGCTGCCCTTATTACCTGGGGCACCCCGCCCTCCGCTCCCCACGCCTCTCCGCCTGTTCCTCTCTCAGCCCCGGACGCAGTCTCTGAGCAGCCTTTCCTCGCTGCCCAGGGCTGAGTGAGGCTGTCCTTCTGCAGGACCCCACGGCCCCAGGAGCATCCCAGTGGACCGTAAACTCCGTATATTATGTCGTAAACGTCTGCTTCCTTGAATAACCTCCCTCTATTCTGTGAGCTTCCCGAGTTTCAGGACTTGTGCATTTAAAAATCATTTCAACCCACCCCTCTCCCAATACCACTTGAAAGAATCAGATTAAAAGTGAAACCATAGGAGGAGATATTCTGGATGTAGACATCAACATCACACATAAACTGAGTGATCTTGAGCTATCAACTCCTGAAACCCTTCCAGGTGTTGGTGGGCCATTGGCCTGGTCCACCCTGTAGACCTGACTTGTTTGGGCTGCATTAAATGATGACTTAATTGTTGTTTAGTCGCCAAGTCATGCCTGACTCTTCTCGACCCTGTGGACTGCAGCGCACCAGGCTTCCCTGTCCCTCACCATCTTCCGGAGTTTGCCCAAGTTCATGCCCATCGAATGGGTGATGCCAACATTTAAATATTATTAGATTGTACATCTGTATCTCTAGCTTTTCTGCTTCTCTCAAAAGATCAGAAGATTGGCCATCTGGGGTCTGTAGAGCAACAGCCATCCTGTTAGGGTTTGGGGTTGGGTGAGGGTCGAGGGTTAAGGTCAGGGTTTAGGGTGAGGGTCGAGGGTTAAGGTCAGGGTTTGGGGTGAGGGTCGAGGGTTAAGGTCAGGGTTTGGGGTGAGGGTCGAGGGTTAAGGTCAGGGTTTGGGGTGAGGGTCGAGGGTTAAGGTCAGGGTTTGGGGTGAGGGTCGAGGGTTAAGGTCAGGGTTTAGGGTCAGGGTTGAGGGTTAAGGTCAGAGTTTAGGGTCAGGGTTAGGGTTAGCTCCCATGAGCTCCCATGAGCTCGAGTATGAGCTCTCAGGTTACTGTAGGTCATCTGTCTCACTTCGCTGCTATAGTGAATTGATTTAATATGCTTTTAATACTTTATTACTGTCAAGAAAGAAAAAGAAGGCATTGCCAATCAAATCATGCGCACCAGTGAGCGGAGGCTGCATCCTGATCTCATGTGTGCTTTATGCAAGAAACAGAGCCTCCTGGGCTCTTGGAACACAGTCCTTCATGTCTCAGAAGCTGGAGTTCGGAAACCTGGGCCGGACGATGCTTCACATCTTTACAGCCACCCTGTCCTCTAACTCCATTTAAACAGAAAATCACGTTTGCATTTGTTCCAGTCTTCTGATACTAAATCTTACTTTATGAAAATATCAATTTCACAGGGAGTCTACTTGTGTTATGTTAGATCAGGTGTCTGCCCGTCCTTCTTTGTGTGTATCTTCTGCTTCATTTCACATTATTCTGAGGAAAAATCACTAACTGTCTCCATAATATTACCTATGACCAATATCAAAGTTATAACATAAACAGAAGGCAGCAGTTATTAGAAAAGCCATGTGATTACAGACGTCTTCATAGTGGGCCACAATACCTCATCTACAATTCGAAACTTCTCAGAGCTCTAAAACCAAATTTTCTTTTATCATAATTCATTTGGTAGAAAAATCAGACCTGAACTGATCTGTCATTTTAAAACTTAAAAAGAAACGTCTCACCCAGTAATATGAATGTTTTAGCATGGAATGACCTGTACAAGTTTAAGGCGGCTTTCTCAGCCTTACTGAGAGTGTTACCTGATATCCGGTAAATGTACCACATTCTCTTTCTAAGATCTGAGACGTTATGAATTTCAAAATGCATCTGCTTCAAGGACAAGGCAGTTTGTGAATGGGTGTAAATAAAGATGCCAGCCCTCCCAGCTAGGAAACGCTGCAGTCAAAAGTCAAATCAGGTTCCCCTCAGCTTCCCTGAGGCTTGGTAACACACATTATCTCTTTATTCAGTCCATTCCCGATCCATCCGAGTGACCCTGTGCTGGTATAATTGGACACCGTCGCTGATGGGGGTGGGCTGCTCAAACACCGGCTCCTAATTCTCTCTTTCGACTCCAGCCACAGAGGAGAGAAATAATGATAGAAAAAGCACACCCCATGCTTCCTCTGCTTTAATAGGAACGTGCTGTCAAGGGGGAGTGATATGATAAGGCCTTAAATAAATTAATGCGCTAACAATGTGTTGAGAATGGGAAAGGTAACATTTAATAAGCATGTTAGGGTAATTAGTTAAGTCACTTGTCAATTAACTAGATTACCTAATAGCTAATTTGTCTCTCCCAGCAGCAGGCTTTGTGGAAAGTCAGTCAAGGAAAACTCCTGTTGAAAGGCTGGCCTTCCCCACGAGTGTGCAGAGGCCGATTCTAGTGTCTCTGCTGGCCTCTGGACTCCACAGACGAGCAGCCTCATTCTCCTAATTGCTTTTAATGGAGATCTTTTTCCTCTTTTCTGTTTCAAATTTTATTTTCCTCCTCCTTTTTTTCTTCTTTCCTTCCTTCCCTCCCTATCTCCCCCAGCTCTCTCTTTTTTGTTTTTTGTTCCCCACCCCACATTTTTCTTCTTTTTAAAAAATGTCTGTAGTTGTTTCTACCTCATGTCAGAGGTCAGCAAATTTCTTCTGTAGAAAGCCAGCAGTAAACCTCTGAGAGTCTGTAGCACAAGAGGCAAAAGCGAGGCCATGGTGTAGGTACTTAGATAACAAGCAAGAAACTAGTTTCCGTAACATTTTTTCAACTATTTAAAATATGGAAAAATTATTCTTGGTTCACTGGCTGTACGACGCAAACTGTGGGCTGGATTTGACTCCCTGGTCATAAATCACTGACCTTTGCTTTGGGTCATCATTAAGTCGTTAATTTCCTAAATTAACATGATTACATTTGCAAGCCAGAAGCTTCAAAAATCACAGGACTTCCTCACCATGTTCATCCTTCACACTCCCAACCAGAGGCAAAGAGCACAGAGGCTGGAACCAAACCACCTAGCTCAGAATCCCAGCTCTGCCCAGAAACGTGCAACCTTGGGTAAGTTACCTACATTCTCTGGGCTTCAACAGCACCACCTCCAAAAGAGAAGCACCCTTCCCACAGGACTGCCCTGAAGAGTAAAGTGAGTGTGCACGACACGGAGCATGGTGTCTGGCACAGAGACAGGACTACGTGAATGCTGGCTTGTTTTGAATACTTAGGTAGCACAGGGAATAGAAGGGGGACACTCCTCTTGGGGAAAAAAGAAAAACAACAACCAGATAAGGAGGGTCTATCCTTCCGCCCCTGGAGATCCATTTGGTGGCAAACTTCATGCCAAAAGGAGCGAAACTGGAAGAAGATATTCTTGGGCATTTTCCGAGTGTGCTTATGCCAACAGGATGCCATAAATGTCTCTTCGGAGAAGGAACCTGCCAGTAGGCCTCACTTTGGCCCGAAGATTTACTGGGATCCTCTGCTTTTGTTCAAATAGGTTCTCCTGCCTCAGCGCTCCCACACTTCTGCTGCGAGCTGTGCCCCACACAGCACACAGTCCGTCTCCGTGCCCTACATAACACGTGATGCGGAGAAGTGCTGTGAAAGAGGGTTCCTGTTTCAGCTTCCTCACGGCGCCGGGAGCTGTGGGGAAGTCTCTGGAGGACTCGCTTAGCATGCACACACGAAAACGGAACCGGGGCGGGACCTCGCCTGCACAGCTCCAGAGTCTGAAACGCCCCTGGCAGAAATCTCTCCCTTTCCTCGCCCTCATTCTCCTGCTCCCTTTTGATGCTTCCTCTGTCTTTCAGCCTCCTTGACAGTAAGTGCAATCTCGTCGCACACAAGGTTCTTTGGAAAGCCCCCTTTTTAATGATCTGGCAGCCGCTAGACACAGAGAGGCCTTCCAGAAAAAATTTCAATCCCTCTTCCCACAGCTTCCGCAAGCCCCGGTGATAAATGACACCTCTCATTCTGTCACAGACAGGGAGCACAGACGGGGGACGGCAGTGATGTATGGCTCACCAGAACAGGAAATCAACTTAAAAAAACCTGAAAGAGCTGACCGGGACATTGTCGGGGTCCTGCTCCAAAGGCCTCGCCTGAGAGACAGTCTGAAAGAGAGACTGAAAAAGTTTTAGTTTAGGAGGAAAAAAAAAAGGATGAGATCAAAGCAAGAAGAGAAACACAAATCTGTGAGGAAGCTGGCATGCAGGAGAGCTGCAGTTAGCTCTGCCACTGGCTATTTCTTTGCGGTGCCCTGGGTATTAGCCAAATTTTCACCTACAGCTGGTGATTTATGGAAGAAGGGGTTGGCCCCGGCTCTGTGAGAATTCTATTTTCCTTCTGGAGCCGGGGAAAAAAGTGAGTCAAGATTTGTTTGTCAAGCCTAAATTACCCCGTTTGACGCTGCCCCCAATGAAAAGCAATAAAATTCTCGGTGCCCCCAAGGGCCTCCCTCCATACAAAGATTGTCCCCTGAAGATTAACAACCTTGCCTTTTATGTTGATGGCAATCTCAGGAACGAGCAGGAGCTGGCTTCTGCTTTATCTGTATTTTTTCCTATTTTGCAACACATTCCTCCCCTCCCCCACCTCTGTGATCCCTACATCCTGAATGCAAAGACCTTTTCTTTTCCTTCTACTGAAAACCTCTGCGTTTAGGTCCAGTTGCGGCTCGGATTTAAAAGGCAAACTCAGACTCTCTTCAAGTTGAATCTGAACACCTACTGGGTGTCAGGTCTGTACCCAATCCGAGGGAAGCTAAGAAATAGGTGTCTAAATTCTTTCTGCGCCAGACTTCTCAACCTCAGCACTGTTGACATTGAGGTCGGATACTTCTCCGCTGTGGGGCTGTCCGTGCAGGGTGCTTGCTAACACCCCTGGACTCTCCCTACTAGATGCTAGCGTTATCCGCCCCCAGCCCACCCCCTCCCCGGCCTTTTGCTTAGTTGTGACAATAAAAAAATGCCCCAGACAAGGCCAAATGTCTCTTGGGGAACAAGAGTCCCCTGTTGAGAACCATTGTTGTAGAAGTTTTAAATCAAAACTCCAAAGAAAAATAAGACTCATGAGATTTACAGGGAAGAACTGAAGTTGGTAGGTGATTAAATACTAAACGCTATAACATAGAATGCAAAAGCTACAGGAGTTTAGGGGGTTGCCAAAAGGGACATTTGTTTTAACAAGTTTGTGCAAATGCCTCTATTCAAGCTGCATAACAAAACTAAAATCTTGCCGAGCCAATAGATCTTTGTGCAGGCCCTTTGCACAGATATGACTGAACTGGATATTGTAAAACCATAGCAGGTTTGAAAAAACAGAAATCCTAGTTGTAGGCAAATCATATTAAAACATTAAGACGGTGGAGAAGATAACCAACAATCAAAGAACATCTCTTTTCCAATGATATTCAGAAATTATATAATTAAAATTTTGGTAATGAATAAACGATCATTTATTCAACAATATTATTAAACCTTTGTGAACATTTAAGGTTCTAACTTCGACTGAAGAAGGTAGGTTCCAAATACCTACTGCGTCTATGCCTTCTTTACAGAGGACAATGACGAAAATGCTAAGGCACAGATCTTTTAGGTTCCAGTCGAGTTTATTGAACAATGTTCATCAACCTGCCCAACAAAACGGGATGAAGAGGAAGTTGGGCCCAATTTCTAGACACCATATATAATATCTCAGGCTCTCACCCATCCATTGTTGCCAACAGAGATCAGAGTTAATTTGGAAGATGCAGACATATTTATCCATGTAGAAAGCCAATAATGGGAATTACAGTGGAAGACACACATATATATATACACTGGGCTTCCCAGGTGGCACAGCGGTAGAAGAACCCACCTGCCAACGCAGGAGATACAGGTTCCATCTCTGGGCTGGGAAAACTCCTGGGGAAGGAAATGGCAACCGACTCCAGTGTTCTTGCATGGAAAATCCCATGGACAGAGGAGCCTGGCCAGCTACAGTCAATGGGGTCACAAAGAGTTGGACACAACTGAGCAACTGAGCGTGTGTATATATGTGTGTGTGTGTATGCGTGTGTATACACACGCACACACACAAAGCTAAACTGTGATCAAAAAAAATAAAAACCAAAATTATATGATTAATACACTGAGCACAAAAACTCATCTTCACACACAAATGGAAAAAGAAAAGATCTCAAAGAAGAAGAATTAGAGGCCACTGCAAAATGTAGCCTTTTCCATTAGTTAGAAAAACACCACAAATGCTTGATAAGTACTATTTAACCTGCAGAATTCCAAGGCAGAGGATTTTGGCTGCCATTACTGTTACTGATAGAGACACTGAAACTAGTTCAATAAGGATGCTAAGCATGAGAGTGCCGCTCCTCTTTCCAGTCTCCCTGCCTCCCTGCAAGCCAGCCGGTGCATGCGCTGTTCATCCTACTGGGCTCTATCTTGGTCAACCTGAGACAGGCCTTCTTTGTTCACACGACACTGCCTTGCCTGTCAGTGGGGCTCCTAATAAAATTTTACACCGTCACAGGCCTTTTCTGTCTCAGGCTCACCTCCTGGTCTTGCATCATGAAGCGGGCAATTACACATTTATTTATTACACATCCCCAAATATAAAACCGCAAAACTATACCAAAGACAGCAGCTTCTCAATCATCCATCAAGACACACCAGTTTCCAAAGACAATCCTTGCGCCACGTCCTGAAGGTCATTACTCACTCTCGAAAGCTCATTTCAAAGGGCTCCTTCATCTCTTGATAGCGTTAGAGAGCGTGCGCGCCAAAGTGCTGCTTGGGGATTTCAATAACTCCACGCTCCCGCTCTCGGAGCGTGATTAGTGGGCGGTGCGCGCACCAATTTAGGCTGTGTCTACACAGTGCCAAAGCAGCCCGCGGAGGGATGGAACCGTCCATCACACACAGCTGGCGGACTGAGCCGCACGGCGCAAACTCTGCGGACTCATCCCGCCCCAACCTCCGACTCCACTCCCGACTCCACCCCCTCCACGCCCTCAGTGCATTCACTGACTATTTGACCTTGTTTTGAGTGTCTCAGAATGGATCTGTTTATCAGGCTATCTTGGAAACGGACCGCAGAGGTGACATGGTCTTCGCCGTTCAGCGGGGCTCAAACTCCGATCCCTTTACGTGGGCTAGTCTCCCTGCCCACCACACCACACACACCGCTCACACGTGTTCACCTGCCAGCCCAACACGCTTGAGCACCTGGATCTACCCTTTCCTGAAGCTTCAAGATCTCCTCATCTTTTAGTTTTGTGAGCAATATGCTTTCCCCCACTTTAAGACTTTGCTTAAGCTAGACAGTACTCCAGGTGCTTTATAGGCATGCATGATCTCACTCAAGCATTACTAGGAGGTAGAGTCACTATCACACACATTAATTAGACTTTGATGGTGCCCTGTCCATATCTCTCAGGGTGGTGCTAGTGATAGAGAACCAACCTGCCAATGCAGGAGATGGGGGTTCGATCCCTGGATCAGAAAGATCCCCTGGAGAAGGAAATGGCAACCCACTCCAGTATTCTTGCCTGGAAAACCCCATGGACAGAGGAGCCTAACGGGTTCTTGAGTCAGAGAGAGTCCACCACAAAGAATCAGACATGACTGAGCGGCTGAACAAACAGTCCGTATTTCTTAGGCAAAGACCTCTCCGCACCAGGTGTGACTCCTCGGAAAGCCGATGCTCCTCTGACTGCGGGCAGTTGTCCAGTGCTGAGGGCACTTCCGACTTGCACACAGAACAAGCTGGAGATGCTGGAGAGGAATGCCCGAGGCAGAAGCCCTGAGGCCACGGGAGACGGGGGTTTGGTGGAGAACTATCCCAGCACCCTTACCCTCAGCCTGAGAGGCACATTGTGCGCTGGCCCCTGGCACCCCAGCAGCATCAGGCTCCAGGCGTCCACAGTGGTGGACTCTCGCTCACTCACATCTCAGTAGCGCCCATCTTCCCCCCGTCTCCCTCCTCCACCCGCCTCTGGTGGCTCCTAGGTTCAACAGCCAAATAATGTATTTGCACTCAAATTCTTGTCTCCAGGTCTTCTGGAGGAACACAAACAAGACAGCCCATTTGTCCAGAGAAGAAAACAAACGCAGAGGCACTGAATGCCTCGCCCAGGAATAGAATCGCTCCGCTGTTTTCACACCAATACATGGAATTTCTACAGGGCCCTGGTCCCCTCTCATTTCCTTCAAAGAAAAGTGAAGCTGCTTATAACTAACTGCTTGCACCATGTCCTACCCTGAGGAACCATGAGAGAAATCCCTATGGGACTTGTCTTGAGACCCAAGCGTGAAACTTGGATATGTGTGTGTGCGGGTGGGTGGGTGTCACCCTGAGTCATGTCCGACTCTGTGCGACCCCATGGACTGTAGCCCACCAGGTGCCTCTGTCCATGGGACAGGCAAGGATGCTGGAGTGGCTGGCCATTTCCTCCTCCACGGGATCTTCCCCACCCAGGGACTGAACTTGTGGTCCCTACCTGGGCAAGTGGTTCTTTACCAGCTGAGCCACTGGCGCAAATATTTTCACTCTGCACTTAACCCCTCTAGGCTTTATCTATCAGGATGCTCAGGCCTAAATTTTTGCTTTGATTTTAGTTGCATACATCTCTGTGAAATTACATTTCTAATTTAATTTTATTGTTTTTATAATATTTAATTTTGCTATTTTTTTTCTTTCTTCTTCCTTTTTAAACCATTGTAGCCTGTCTGAATTATGGTATCTTGACTCAATACTTTAAGGAGACAATTTTATAATAATTATGATATCATATATGTAACATGATAAATGATCATCAATAATATACAATAAATATAACATATAAAACTCATACATGTAACATTTAACTTATCTGTTATACATTTAACACCATTTAGTGCCACAGATCCTGAATCAATGTGTTTATCTGTATATCCTCATGATGTGGGCACTAGAACCATTGTATCTGGTGCACAGATGAACAGCCAAACTGTGTGAGTGTCTCAGCTCCTAATGTCTCTCTGCCTCAGTTTCCTCCCTGTTACAACAGGGAAGAATAACAACATGCAGGGCCACTGAAGGTTAAAGGGATGAAAATATATACAGTGATGAATTAGAACAGCAACTGGCATGCAGCAAGCATTATACATACAAGTGCTAGCTGCTGCTACTCCAGGGCAATACTAAATCCAGATTATTACAATTATTTCAGTGAAGATTATGTTTGCTAGGGGTATGGGCAGTTGGTCCCATAGAACATTAAGACCAAGCTTGCCGTCCAGCTGTCAGCTATAAACGGTGCCCTAAACTTCCCAGAAGTTTCCGCATAAGGAAACTGTGACTCTCTGGAAGATTCTGGGTGAGGATTTGGCCCCTCCTTGAGGCCTGTCAGGGGCTGTGAGTAAATGTGTCATGCGTCTTCCTTCCCACCCCTGATAAATTCTGGCTTAAATGGTAGATGTGTTTTCAATTCTAATCATATTCACGTATGCCTCATCTGGTAAACAGCACTTGTGCAAAAATTGGATTGGGGAGAAAAAAAACCCAAACACTTGTTGTAAACGTTGCAAAGCCGTGGGTCACGTCAGCGCTGGATGGAAGCAACAGTTACCCAATGCGATCTGACACTGTTCAAGCGATGCGAAGTGACAAGACACCAGCAAGTAAGCAAAAAACACTCTATTTTTGGTCTAAATGCTCATTATCATTTTACATGCAAACAAGCTGATCTGTGATAGGACTGCATCGAACAATTCTCTTTGCGTCCTATTACTGCTATGAGCTTGCGGATGGGCTTGGGGAACTCAATTCTAGGCGTGGCCTCTCTAGGGTTTTCTGAATTTTACTCTTTTGAAAATATTCTCCAATGGGGTAGGTCACAACCATGACTGTTTTAGAACAGAGACTGTCAACGTAGAACAACTCTTCAAAAGGAAATGAATGAAACAGACGAGGCAGGCTGTTGTTTTGAATATGATGGAGACATCGGAACATTTGTTTCATTGCGGCCTGGCTCTGTTTCTCCTTCCTGGGGTAACAAGACCCCACACTGACTCTGGAATATCCCACCATGCGTGCGTGCTCAGCTGTGTCCCACTCTTTGCCACCTCACAGACTGTAGCCTGCCAGGCTTCTCCGTCCATGGGATGTTCCATGCAGTACTGGAGTGGATTGTCATTTCCACCCGCAGGGGGATCTTCCCAACCCAGGGGTTGAAACCAGCGTCTCCCTGCGTCTCCTGCATTGGCCTGTGGATTCTTAGCACTGAGCCATCTGAGAATCCCAGAAGATCCCATTCCTTAGTCTTAATTTCACTTTTATGCATTGGAGAAGGACATGGCAACCCACTCCAGTGTTCTTGCCTGGAGAATCCCAGGGACAGGGAGCCTGGTGGGCTGCCGTCTCTGGGGCTGCACAGAGTCGGACACGACTGGGACGACTTAGCAGCAGCAGCCTTAATTCCAGTGCTTTAGGCGGGGCTCATCATGTGACTCAGAACTAGCCAATCAAAAAACGAGCTTCTCTGACCACAGCGATTGGTTAAAGAGTCGCCATGTGACCCGATCAGGCCCACTGAGGCGTAAGAAGCCTTTCCGTCGGAAGGGAAGCGGGAGGTGTCGTCTTCTGCTGGACACGCATCTGGGACCTCTGAGGGGCTTCTGGGGCCACAGGGATTCTGAGGGCGGAGCTAAGACAGACAGAGGCGAACATTCCAGAGAGTGGACCAGAGTTCATTTCACCCCGTGGACCAAACCGGCCCGAAGGCCGCTGTGCCTGGACAGTTTATCGCCTGAGCCAGCTGACTGTCTTCCCACGTGTTTTTTTCTGTTTCTTCAGACTAAAAGCTCTGAAGGCGAGTGGCTCTGGAAAGTCCACTGCTACAAAAGATGAGCGTGGGCTTAAAAGCATGGGGGTCTTGCAAGCAGACCCCCTCCCACCTCAGCCGCTCGTTTGTTATCCAGAGATGGAGGCGCCGCGCCCAGGCTTCCAGCCGGTGCCCAGCGGCCGCCGCGGGAAGCGCCACCTCAGCGTTCAGCTCCCGCCGGCACTTTCCTGGAGAGGGAGGTCCCGTGGCTTGCGAGCCCTTAGCTCCTATCAGCAGAAACACTTCATCACCCTGACACGCTGATACGCTGAATGAATAAGTGCGAAGCTCGGCGAGGTCACCTGGAAGTTAACTGGAGGGATTACGAGGGACAGGAGACACCCGTCAGCAGGGAGGGCCCTGATCGGTGCGGAAAACTCGGCAAACGGCGCTCAGGCTGGGCGCCCCTCAGCTGTGCACCCCACGACCGTCCTGACAGCCCAGTCCTAAACAGTTAAATATGAAACTGTCAACAAGGCCCCGTCTTAATAACCGAACTTGAGGCCTTTTATCCTGGAAGATTTATGAAGTAATTTTAAAGAGATCCAAGCAAACATCTGTCAATAAATTGAATGCCGGCTACAGGATTTACAAGCAAGACAAGAATTTCTCATTAAGTGCACATTAACACGGTGGGGATCATAAATAGAAGGAGGCCAGGATGCGAGCCTCTCAAGCTGTCATTAAAACACTGTCTAAGAACTAATGAGGAAGTGATGGAAGGACACTAGCGACGTCTTGGGCTCCCAGCCTTCGCCGGAGGAAACGGGCCACGCAGCACCAGAGGACTCTGGGGAGGCGGGGCGCTGGCTGGGGGCTTCAGCAGCTCATTCTGCTTTCTGCTCGGGACCTGCAGGGCCTTGGATCTTGGGGACCCTGGAGGTGCCGCATGGTTGGCTGACCTACGGTACCCAGAACCCCCATGATGGTTAACCTCAATTGGCCTCAAACGTGTGCATGCAGCAAATAAACCCATACTGTGGATTTCAGGTAGGGTGCTGTGCTACATGACACTTCCACAGTACAAAGGGGGAACCTCTGGAAACTTCTCTCTGGCTGAAACAGGCCTTTGACAGGCAGAGATAAAGCTTCATCACTGAAGGATGTGGAGAGATGAAGGTCCAGGTGGGCCACACCTTCCCCCAGCTCACCCTCTTCCGGGAGTCTTCTTAGCAAGCTTTGACCCTGTGGGTCTCTCCACACCCACAGAGATGCAGAGATAAGAGCTACCACCAGTAGGTCAGGTGAACTGATTAGACTAGAAACCCACAAAAGTCAATGGGGAGTTAGCTTGCGTCATGAGGTAAGACAGTGGTATATTGCTGCAGAGTTCAGCATGTGGGATTAAACCGGTAAGCCACTCATGTGCGACTGAGGTCAGAGCCACTCTTTGTCTTTTGGTCTCCTTCATAACACTCACGTTATAGTGTGTCATATTAATACACTATGGTATCATGTACTATTAGAACATACTGATGTTACACACAGTATATATGTATATATATATATATATTTCCTGTTTTCTTATTTTTGTCTGTCTCCTCACTTGAATTATTTGTGAAGTCAAGAGCTGTTTCTGTTTTCTTCAGTGTTGTACTCACAGAGCTTAGAACAGTACCTGGCATAGTAGAGTAGGTACTTAATAAATATGCTATGAATGAATGAATAAATGAATGAAGGACTAACTAGCAACTCTAAGATCCAGCTGGGTCAAAATACGCCCAGAGAAAAGGAAATGCTTGAGTAAAAATGAAGAGGATGAGAGTGGATAAATTTTCTTTTCCCCAAAATGTTTAAATGCTGAAAAATATGCAAAAAGCTTCTGAAGGCAGCTATAGATAATAGGTAATGTCTAGTGTGGACCCCAAGAAAACAGCCAAATGGATTAAGGACTGGACCTAGAGTTATCAAAGGAACCAAAAAAGAGAGGACCAAGTTTTGCACATGACATGTGTTATCATTAGCAATGTAAACATAGTGATAGATTATTGTCGATTTTAATAGCGCTTTTGAAGCCCGGCCGTGTGCTGGCCACTCTTGCTAAGCCCTTTATCTGACACTAAAGGCTGCATTTTTGATCACCATGTACTTGCTGGCCAGGTACACAGAAGTAGATTGATTTGCGTGGAAAGGACAATGGGAATTCAGGGAACGAAGAAAAGTATTCCAGGAAAGCACACAGTGCCGCTGTTGGGGAGGGCCAGCAGCGTGGTGAAACTTGACCGAAAGCAAGCCCTCGCTCTGAAGGCACCTCCCCCAGAAGCAGGCCGTCTGCTTTTCTCACCCCACCAAGCACAGTCCCTGTCTGCAAAGAAAAACTGAGATAGTCTGACGACCCAATCGATGGAGTATTCAGATGCCACCTCTTCAAGAAGCACTGGGGCTCCCGTGTGCCAGGCCCTGTCCGAGAAGTGGGGGCTTTACCGAGCAAAACAGACTCAGTCTCTGCTCTGGTGAAGCCAGGAGTTCGGGCGGCGGAAACATGGAGAGCGAGCGGTTATGTCTAACGAGTGCTACGCGCAGGACCTGTGCTACTCCGTCCCCATTTGCGAAGGGTAAACGCCTGAGAAATTTAAAGACAAGGCAGCTGCAGTAAGCGGCTCGAGAAACACCATCGGAACAGCTTTCTGAGACCCACTGAGCAGGGAGGGTGGCGTGTTGAGCTTCCTTTCTTCTGGCAGACGAGTTGTGTGTGAGACCTCACTCTCCGACAGACACCTTCTCGCTGCAGAAAGAGTCTGCCTTGATTCACCCAGCCATTCGTTTCTTCATTTGGGCAGTAAACAGATGGGCCCTTCTCTATGCACCATACCTGCCAGTGGCCACGGGAGACGCAGGGCTTGATGCAGCCTTGGGAGATTCATTAATTCTGGGGGTGGAGAAAGATGCTCTGATAGCCAGCATATTGAGAGCGAAAAGCTACCCCGCAGACTGCACGAACACAGGCCTGGTGAGTTCTGTCTGAGGAGCTTGGAGAAGAGCTCACAGGGCCTGGCACATGTGAACTGGGTTTTGAAGGTTGTGTAGAAGTCCACCAGGTAGAGAAACACAACCTAGACAAGGGGTTGGTATTTTGAGGGCTGAGAGGAGGAAGTACACAAATGTGAAAGCCTTCTGCTGCTGCTAAGTCACTTCAGTCGTGTCTGACTCTGCGCGACCCCAGAGACGGCAGCCCACCAGGCTCCCCCATCCCTGGGATTCTCCAGGCAAGAACGCTGGAGTGGGTTGCCGTGTCCTTCTCCAATGCATGAAAGTGAAAAGTGAAAGGGAAGTCGCTCAGTCATGTCCGACTCATCGTGACCGCATGGACCACAGCCTACCAGGCTCCTCTATTGGAAAAACTGTGAAGAGTTTGATATTAATAAAAGTGAGAAGGAAGTTCTTGTTGAAGGATCTTGGTAGAGGGTTGGGACAGGCAGGCATGAAGGCTGCTTTTTGGTACTTTGGGGGAACCATCATGGACATTATCTTTACTGATAGGTTGAGGAGTTTGGACTTTGAGTCTCTTCCAGTGTTCTTCAAGCTTCAGTCATTCGTATGTCATCGTCCCTTTTTTTTTTTTTTTTTTTTTGCCATAGCTAGTTATTGACTTGGGATTTGTTTTTTAACCATCCCACTTTAAAAACACACACACACACACGTTATTAAATTTATTTTAAGAGGATGTTATAAGTCAACATCATGAATGAAAGTCAGGTTCACCATAAACAAGATACAACTGTAAAAATAAATATATAGCTATTTAAATAAAATGTATTCACTGCCTGCAATGCAGGAGACCTGGGTTTGATCCCTGGGTTGGGAAGATCCCCTGGAGAAGGGAAAGGCTATCCACTCCAGTATTCTGGCCTGGAGAATTCCATGGACTAAAGAGTCACAAAGAGTCGGACATGACTGGGTGACTTTCACTTTCACTGGTATATTTTCCCCAAATCATCTCACACACACTGCATTTTACAAACATTGTTGGAACTCTGGGATTTATGGTACACATGGTCAGATAAGAAGCAGGGATCTGAGGGGCGGGGCGCACAGAGGCCTGCTGGGAGGTGATGCTACGCACTGGAAGGGTGAGGAGGCCTGGGATGGAGCGCGGGCGGCGCGGGGGAGAGGGAGGATGTGAGAGTCATTTCAGAGGACGGCCACACAGGATTTAGTGCCGACTAGACAGGGAAGAGCAGGGGGCTGGCAGTGACGATGGGCTGGACTCGGCTCCTTAATGGAGGGGCAGCTCCTGACAGCCATTTACAAGGTGATTCCATTTTCATCAGAGTCATTCCCAGAAGCTCAGAACTGGGGCTCTTCAAGGCATCGAACCCAGTCATGTAAGCTCCAGGAGCTGGATTCTTGCTGACAGAGCCAGCAAGATCCTTCCTGAGGAAACTACTCCATATACAGTATTTAAGATGGGGGGAGGGGAGAAAGAAACAGGGCCATGTGCCCATCTGTGTGTGCTCAGCGGCAGATGCTACGGAGACATGGAAGGAAACTTTCTGCAAGCAGATTTCCTGAATTTTGCAAATCTAATTCTTTGATTCTTAGCTACTGAAGGGTTATTATCAATGGTAAAATTGAACAAATAATCACCAGCACATAACTACCATGGGAAATTGAAGTAGCTAATTAGTTCACTTCACTTATTTTAATTTTTCAGAACCCCAAGCTCCATCCCCACACATTTGGTGGTGTGGGGCAGGCAGATGAGGGGAGAAATGCTCCCCAACACCCCCTTCCCCACGAATAATCTCTACTATATTAATCAATTTCAGCAGGTAACTGATCATCTTTTCTTCATTTTGCTTCTGTACATAAGATTTGTGTATCTTCACTTAACAAGAAAGAAGTGGGGGGAATCCTAGCCACCCTTTAAATCAGTTAGAAAGAGGAAATAGGAGGGAAAGAATTCCAAACCTCTTTTCCCTCCTCTTTCTCTCAGCAGATTTTTTTCAGAGAATGGTGTAATGTGATGCCTTCCTTTGGGTAAAGCAATTTGCATCACTTAAAGGAGTGAAAGGAAACTTTAATACCTAGTTTTTCTAAGCTACTGTGAGAGGAGAAGGAACTTGGAGTGCTAATTAAAGTCAAGAGAAGCACAGACTACTGGATGGCTGGGGTGGGGAGAGGCTGGGGAGGCAATGGCTTTGGGGAACATCAGAGGTCCACCTGCTCTGGGTGTTACCTGAAGAGGTGCTTCAGGTTCCTTGCCTATAAAATAAAGGTATGAGTGTCTACTGCTAGGGTTTTAGGTGAGTTGATGAGCTATTGGATGTGAGTGTCCAGCTCGGTGCCTGGCATGTAGCAGGCAGCCAGCACGTGATGCACAGAGCTGTTGGCTTTTTTTTTTCTTCCTGGTAGTTCATCTGCTAGGGCTTCCCAGGTGGCTGAGTGGTAAAGAATCTATATGCAGGAGACCCAGGTTTGATCCCTGGGTAGAGGAGATCCCCTGGAGGAAGAAATGGCAACCAGTATATTTCCCAGGATTCTCATCTGGGAAATCATCCCATGGACAGAGGACCCTGGAGAGTAGCCAGTCAGCAACAACATCAACAACAACAGTTCATCTCCATTTAAACTCAAACTGATTTTAAGTCCCCCAATGCCTAGCTCTCCCATCCCTTCATTTTTTTCAGTACTTATTTGGTAAACTCAAGCGCCGATACAAACTCTCTATCCAAACCTGAATACTAGAAATAGTGTCATAAGACAAGCATCCTTAAGTAGGATCATTTCAAAGTCTTCCCTGTTGGGAGAGTGATCAACACCGTAGCACGTTCCACATGATGGAACGCTCCTCAGCATTAAAGAAGGAACAATCTGATACACATGAGAACTGGCATGGATCACAAAGACGTTACGTATGAAAGAAGCCGGTCCCCAAAGGTTAATTACTGTAGAACTTTATCTGTGTACATTATCAGAGAGACACAGTACTGTGAAGGAGCGTGGCTCAGCGGGTGACAGGGCTGGAGGGAGGTGTGAGTACAAAGCGGAGAGGAGGGGGTTTCTGCAGTGATGGGACTGTTCCCTGTGCTGACTGTTGTGACCAGAACCCAAGTCATACATGAATTAAAGTTCACAGAACTGTACACCCCCGGGGAGAGTCCATTTTACCATATGATAGTCTAAAAAGAAGAATTAAAACACAGTGTTCATTCTTGGAAGATGCTTTCCAGTTTACCACACAGACAAAACCAATCCAAAACAGAAAACAGGGCAACAACTTCGTGTGTGTGTGTGTGTGTGTGTGTGTGCACCTGAGCAAGAAAAAGAGTACAAATGTCACATATAAGCTATATGAGTGCAGAGGTAAGTGTGATGTTTCCTCTAGGTTACTGGTTGGGATTATGGGTCCGGCTGGGGTAAAGTGCAGTGAGCCTGGAATGGGGCCAGGAACGGGGGAGTCAAGCGTAAGAAGGGACTAGGTGACTAATCAAAATGGAAAAGCAGCAGCTACAGTGCGCCCTGCTCAGGTGAACTCAGGCCCCTATGCGCAGGCATGGAGACAGGGCAGCCTCTGTGCCTCTGTGGAAGTGTGGCCGCTCGACTTCGCTAAGTAAGAAAAGCACATTTGAGGAAGTTTGTAGAGGCTGCATCTCATTCAGAAGACTCAGACAGGTGAGTTAGAACCCTGAGGAACATCAGCTCTTCCCCTTCAAAATTCCCAGCTGCCCTTACATAGGTTTGTAAGCAGGGAAAACAAAGTGTCAAACTGCCAGATACTCTTTGTGGAGGCATGCAATGCGCCCAGTAGAAAGAACATGGGAAATACTGACGCGTCAGGAAGGGGGAAAAAAGCCCTCTTTGGTTCAAAACCTTTCCATTTAAAATCTCAACCTGGTTTGCTAATGTTAATTGGTAAATCCACCCAAACGCTCCTTTGCGGACAGTTTCAAAGAAATAATAAGTTCCTCTGTTTTCCGGATAGAGGTGAGGAGAGCAGTGTGGCGTCTTTGCTGCTGGGGAGTCGGGTTTCCCAGGCACTTTTCTGTGACTCGCTCCTGTGCTCACACACTGACTTTGCCTGATGAATCACGCCCACTTTATGGCCGGGGAAATTGAGGCTCAGAGGAGGTGACTTTTATATGAGCAGAATGCCTTTCATTGTTCAAAGTATTTTCATGGGTGTCTGCCTCCAGATAGCATCAAGGACTGGCCCATGAAACACAAGGCCTAAATTCTTACACAAATGGAAACAAATCTATCAAAGAATGCAAGGACAACATTCTTATAAAAGATCCTACGAGGACAGACTGTTCAAATCTATTTGTTCTAGTAGACAAAGGGTTAGGCTAAACTGACCTTTCAATCCTGAATACACCCCACAGTCCGTGTCAGGAATGTTGATAAGGATAAATCAGGAACACAGAGTGTTACTGGCCCTGCAGCTATGGAGTCCACCAAGTTAGGACAATTTTCTCAATACTATATTTGGCAATATGATAGGATTTATTCAAATGTCTAGATGTTCAGTTGATTTTTACTGGTTTCCCTCAGAACATCAAATACACACAGATCTCAATATAAATAAAAATGTAAAATTACATTTTTTTCCAGGAAGGTAAAGTGAGGATTTGTTTAAGCAAGAATATACTCTCAGAGGGAGAGCGGGCAGACAGGTGAGAAGCTCAGAATACACGTTTGTCAATAGCCCACCTCATTCGAGCTCCACGTTCGGGCTGTGACCACCAGCCCACTGGCATCAGCTTGCTCCACAGCAATCTGGCTTTCTTTGAGCAGAACTCAGGGTTGTGTTTTCCAGGTGGCGTGTCTACCAATGTGGCAGACCACAAGGAAGAGACCCAAGTTGGGGAAAGAGCAGAACTGGCTCAAACCGGGGGCATTATCCTTAGGGCTGACCATGGTGCGCTGAGTTATGGGAAAGTGAGATTAATTACAGGAGGTGGAGACACATCAAAGGCAAGGAAGTGGCAGATCAGAGCTGCTGGCTGGAGGGACTGAGTCGGGAAACAAACGGAGGTCACGGCTGAGTCACCAGTGACGGAGGCTAGCGCCGAGGGATATGAAGCCCAGCTGGGCACAGCGAGGAGCCCGGGCTCTTGGGGACCCCTGGGTGGGTGCTGCTCAGGGAACCCGGGGGCCTGGTTTACCTCTTGGAAGAAGCAGAAGGCTAGGGAAGTGATGCAGCGAACGACAGGAACACCATAGCCTTTGCTTTAGTAGCATAATGGAAAGGAAGGAGAGAAGGAAATAGACCCAGGGATGAGAGTGGAAGGTGAGAGGTGGCAAGAGAAGGGAGGCAGGGTGGAAGGGACGGAGAAGAGAAACAGCGAATCAGAGATAAAATTAAAGCGGATTTCAGAGGTGCACTGCGTGAACATCAAGTCCTGATAAATATTTTGTCAGGACAAGCTAATTAAACACGAATTTTGTAACAAAAGCAATTTACTGTTTAGTGGATTTGCTTCAAACACGCTGGGATTGGCACAAGATAGCCAAGAACATAATGCCTGCACCTGAAGAGGCTGGGCGTGGCGCGAGGAGAGGGCCAGAGAGAGACGCAGGAGCAGAGGGGCAGGGGCGAGGGGCGGAGGGGCAGGGGCGAGGGGCGGAGGGGCAGGGGCGAGGGGCGGAGGGGCAGGGGCGAGGGGCGGAGGGGCAGGGGCGAGGGGCGGAGGGGCAGGGGCGAGGGGCGGAGGGCGAGGCGCGGACGCGGGCTTCCAAGATTGCGGTGCAGGAGGGAAGCCCTTTGAGGGTCACAGCAACCAGCGAGGGGTAGGGACGACGGTGAAAGCCTTTAGGGGTTGACAGGGGGACTCGGGTGTTTTGGAGACGCGGAAGTCCACGCTTGCCTTACATGCCAGGTACTCTCAAAAGGATGCCAGCCTCTCGCAGGACTCGGGCGCCGCGGCGAGACGCGCAAAGCAGGCCGGCGCCCTCACGAAGCCGCGCGGCCCCGTCCCCAAAGGGCGCACGACGCCTGGGCCGCAGGACAGGGGCCTTCCTCTCGCCGGGCTGCGCTCCTGCTTCCTCGGTCGTCCCCCCCCGCCCCGTCTCCTTTCCCCCCTTTCCATCTCTCCCCGCTTCTCCTCCGTCACTTACACCTTCTCTCTCTCTCAGTGGAACACACTCTGCTTTGTTTTTAAGACGCAGGGCTCTGCTCCCAGTCCCTGGAAGACAGAGTTGCCCGTGTGGTTCCTTTCTTTTAATCTTTTCAGGGCCATTCAAGGGCAAAAGAGTGAAGAGTAACAGATTAAGATGCAACTCCAGTTAAAGTTCTTGGACTTCGCAAGGCACTAATGTTTAGCAGCTGCAAATTACTAGAAAAAGGAAAGCTCCTTTTGTGTGTCTCTCTGGGTGCTTTTCTTCTCTTTTTTTTTTTCTTCTAAAATTCAGAAACCTAAAGAGACTTCATAAAAACTCATCACAGAGAGACTGGAGTGAGAACGCAGAGCACGGGAAAGCACAGTATAGACAGATGTGAAGCCAGGCTTATTCCCCCAACTTCCATAGCCGGGAAGCCATCTCTAATGACGGGATGGATTTGATGGGAGACTCATCAGAGGACCCGGATGTTCAGCTTTTAACTTATTTTTGCAAAGCAGGTATTCTTTTTGCAAATAAGAATTAGAGAATAGCCTCCAGCTGAATTGCAAGGAGTCCCTGAAGAGCAAACCCTCAGAGGGGAGACTCACTGAAGAAGAAAATGAAGATAACAAGGCTGTTGCTTCTTAATAAACATGATCGCATTTTCAGCATGCATTATTTATTACTTTTCTTTCACTGATTTATTGTCTTAAAACATGTAATCTAATATGGAGAGGAGCACACACGTGTCTGCACAGATGTGCTGGTGTCTTCCTCGTGCTTTACAAAAAAACAAAACATGTAACGACCCCAATGTTCAGGAGATCTCTGTTAGATGTGGTTTATCTGTTCGTCTTTCTCATGTCTCTGTTTTTCTTTTTTTGCAGGGTGCATGAATAGAATAAAATCCTTATCATGGAAAGTGGTACTATCAGTCCCTGTCTGCTCTGCTAAGTCGCTTCAGGCGTGTCCGACTCTTTGCCACCCTATGGACTGTAGCCTGCCAGGCTCCTCTGTCCATGAGATTTTCTAGGCAAAAGTACTGGAGTGGGTTGCCATGCCCCTCTCCAGGGGATCTTCCTGACCCAGAGATCGAGCCCACGTCTCTTATGTCTCCTGCTTCGGCAGGAGGGTTCTTGACCACCAGCACCTCCTGGGAAGCCCTTAGTCACGGCCTAGTGAGAATCAGCTCTGTGCGGAGGGCGTACTGTGCAATGTTACTGATCCCACGGAAGAGACCGTCTCCTGCACTTTGGATGCACGAAAGTGGGGGCTTAAGTGTTTAAGTGACTTGCTCACAAACCGCCACATATCGCTGAGCCTGGGTGAGAACTCGGGTGTCTGGTTGTTAAAAGCATACTTTAATTGGTAAATCACACTGTCTTGGAGCAAGACAGCAAAAAGCTGGCCAGGGCAGAGCCTGAGCTCGAATCCGGTTACTCTGAATCCACAAGGTGAGGTCTTCTCCACTAACCACGCTGCTCATAGGCATGTAAATTCCTCCAAAATAAGTCACCACCGAGCCTTTTAAAGGAAAACAAGCAGCAACCTTTGGGTCTGCCTCTCGCTTGCCAGTAACTCTTTTTTTTTTTTTTTTTTTTTTTTGGTTTTGTCAAGATATACACATAACCATTTCTTGAGGCTTATGTGGACTTAAATGCACAGCATCTAGGGTTAAGAAATTAATAACCACCATTAATAAGTAAACTTACTGAGCCACTATCAATGATGATACTGTGTGAACCAGTCTTTTGTTTTTTTTTTTGCTCTTGCCAGGAATTAACAAGGACCAGGACCATGCGCCTCTAGGAACACTTTCTGTTGGCTTCCGTTCCAGGAAGGACGTGAATATAAAGTCAGCACTGAGCTTTTCTGAGACTATGGACGTGGGGCTGGTTGTACAGCATGTCGAGGAGACTAATCGGTCGGGTCCGGGATCTGTGCTGAAAAGTTAAAGGCAAGCAGGAAGATGCCAGGAGCCTGCGCTGGGCTGGGATCGATGGTGAGCAAGCAGGCCAGAGCTGCACTGGGTGTGAGAGTGGCCAGACACGGGCCTGAAGCGCTGGCCTTCGTTCACTGTGTGGGCGTGTGTGTCTGTGCTTCTTGACTTAACAGTCAATCACATTCCACATAGAAAATGTGGAAGTGATAGAAGAATGCAAGGAAGAATAAAAACTATGACCAATTGCATGATGGAAGTATAACAATATTACATAATAATATAAAATCACCTTTATCACTGTATCTATCGTTATACTTATCTGAGATATACTATAGCTATAAACAAACATAATGTATCATAGGATCACTGGAGAAGGCAATGGCACCCCACTCCAGTACTCTTGCCTGGAAAAGCCCATGGGCGGAGGAGCCTAGTAGGCTGAAGTCCATGGGGTCGCACAGAGTCGGACATGACTGAAGCGACCCAGCAGCAGCAGCAGCATTATAGGATCATAACATACACACTATTTTAAAATCTCCCTTTGTTCACCCTCCTCAATATAATGGGAACTTTTTGTTTTTATGAACATGTATTTGTAATGGTGAGTGATCATCTGTTGTGCAGTATTACAGGTTTTAAAAACAATGACCTCCTTATTAATGGGCTTTTTCAATAGTCGTGTGTGGACGTGAGAGTTGGACTGTAAAGAAAGCTGAGTGCTGAAGAATTGATGATTTGGAACTGTAGTGTTGGAGAAGACTCTTGAGAGTCCCTTGGACTGCCAGGAGATCCAACCAGTCCATTCTGAAGGAGATCAGTCCTGGGTATTCATTGGAAGGACTGGTGCTGAAGCTGAAACTCCAAAACTTTGGCCACCTGATGTGAAGAGCTGACTCATTTGAAAAGACCCTGATGCTGGGAAAGATTGAAGGCAGGAAGAGAAGGGGACAACAGAGGATGAGATGGGTGGATGGCATCACCCACTCAATGGACGTGAGTGTGAGTAAACTCTGGGAGTTGGCGATGAAGAGGGAGGCCTGGCGTGCTGCAGTCCATGGGGTCGCAAACAGTTGGACACAACCGAGCGACTGAACTGAGCTGAACTATTAATGGTATGACAGTTCTTTCTAATTTCTCCCTATATTTTAAACACCTCGTTGGATATAATCTTGCACATATCCTAGTGTGGACATCCTTCCACTAACTACCTAGAAATGTAATGATCGGGTCACGGGCCACATTCACTTGAGAAGCATTTCATACATCAGCAAAATGTTACTGGTTGAGTCTTAACCAATTTGGGCCTCCTGTGGCTATGTAAAAGGCTCATTCTCATGTCTCTCCAACTCCCCAGTACTAGATATGGCTATCAAAAGCACATTAATGACTTGATAGCTGAAATAATAATAGCCATGGCATGTGATACTAAAGGTAGTTGGTAGTTTGTGATGCGTTTCTTTGGTAACCAATTCAGACTTGTTAAGGCTCCTTCCTTGATAGTGCAGATGGTAAAGAACCTGTCTACAAGGCAGGAGACCCGGGCTCGACTCCTGGGTTGAGAAGATCCCCTCGAGAAGACAATGGCACCCACTCCAGGGTTCTTGCCTGGAGAATGCCACGGTCGGAGGAGACTGGTGGGCCATAATCCACGTGGTCGCAGAGTCACATACAACTGAGCAGCTAAACTAATCCCCACCAATCAGATACATTAATATACACATGCCAACGCTTTACAGGACTCTACCGTCTTACAATGTGAACAACAGCAAAGAAATAGCAGTAACCACAGGCATGAGCTGCAGTGGCCCTGAAGGACAAAATGAATACTGGACAAGAAAACAAACAAGAAAAGCAAGGCAGACGCGGGCTGGAAGGTGTCTGATTAACACCGAAGTGACATTGTCTTTCTAAGAGCTGACGTGGGTTAGCCCGTCACAGCTTGGCTATGAAGAAATGTGCCCTAAACAGGGCTGAGACAGCGTCTTCCACAGAAGAGTTTCTTTCCCTTAGATCTCTCTCTCTTCTCCCGCCCCCTCGCTGATTTAGGAAGATGACTCGGGTCCCTCTCCTTGCGGGAAAGTGTGCGCCTCTGCAGGGCCGCTGTGGACCAGGTTGGAGCCGAGAGCCACTGTCTGCGCTGCCAACAGCGAGCGTCAGGAATGAAGCCAGGCGACTCGCCAGAAGGTTGCCACACTACGGCAGAAAAATAACGCTCGGCAGCGAATTAGAGACTAGAAGCCTGAGCAGAGCCTCTTCTTTCCTCGTTTGCATGATCACATGCAAGCTGCTTCTCTTCATCTTCAGCGCTGGCAGCCTGGTGTGTCTTTGAGGCTTGGGATCAGGCTAAGCAGGGGTTAAATCTTGTCCATCTGTCTGTCTGACTGTCTCTCTCTCTCTCTCTCCCCTCATCTCCCTCCTGAACTCTCCTTACTTTTTCTTTCAGCAAGTATTTATTGAATCAGCCTCTCTGTTGTATGCTGGGGATACATTCAGGCCTGAGACAGAGCATCCTTGAAAGGGCCCAGGATTCCAGTCTCTCCTTCTCACTTCTCTCTTCCCGATGGGCCTCGCGGGTCTCGGCTTCGGTCCTGTGCGCAGCAGGGGTCTAGGAAGCCTGCCTTGGATTCTCCAGGTTTTTGTCAAACAGCTGCAAATGACTGCCCCAGACTCTCTCGTCTGCAGACTTCCGGCTCTGACCATATTTTACTTTCCTGTAAAATATGCTGTTTCGTTTCAAGATCTGCTGCTGTCCACCAAAAATACAACTCTGTTACTAACCCTGCCAGCTCCTGAATGATACCTTTGTGGACACTAAAAACAATTTAATGGCATGTCACAATAGCAATTCACTCTGTTAATAGCCCCGCTCAATATACTGTATTGCATAAACCCCCTCCAGTCATCTGACAAATAATTCACCTTTATTCACTCCACAGTAAGCTCCATTTCACTAACAAATATATTTCTCCCCAAACCTACAAATATCCAGTGTCTCTGTGCTGTGACAATAGCTATTTTTTTTGGAAGAGGTCAGTGGTATCAGGTTTCCATTGCCGATGGCTGGCTTAGTCCCAGTGACCATCTTTTCCACGCAGTGCGTCAGATTAGGGGAGAGCAGAGTTTCCGATTTCTCGCTTACACACCAGTGCATGCGCGCACCATGATGATGCAGGCAGAGGAAGCATTTGCTCTCTTTGTGGACAGCGGTTCAGATGGAGAGGCAAGGGACATTCCCTTCTCTGAGAAGGCATGTTCGTTCCTTTTACTGTTTTTTTTTTTTTTTTTTTAAAGTCCCCTTTGGTGGCAGTAGGCACTGGGGCTCTTGACCTGGGAACCATGGACCTCAAGGGTTCCCTAAATTAAGGCATTAAAAAAAATTCATTTCCACCAAACTTTATCGAAAATTGAGGGTTTCTTCAGTTATAAATGCAGGCACCGGATCACGGGACCTGTGACTTTAGCACCGGTACAAATCACAGGTATCATCATATCATATTACAGTGTTGCAGAGATATTGAAATATCACTGACATTTATTACTATTTGAAAATTATAGTAGTTATTAGGCCTCCTCATAGATTGTGTTTTTGAATGTGTTAATAAAGAAGCACATACATAACTACATCCCAGTCTGTTTCTTAAACGGTATTTAGGTGACTGCATTTCCATATAACTGGATCTTTTGGGTAGTCTTTTATTGATATTTAGTAACACTATATTTTTATCATGAGCATTTAGAAGCAGTATTCTGAAAAGGGGCTGGGGCTGGGGACTCAGCCAATAGTATAAAAGTTAAGAACCAGCTCTCTGCAGGACATGTGGTGGGAAGGAGCATGTGGTTGGAAGTCAGGCACGTGAGGGCTCAAATCTGGATCATTCCATGAAAGTAATAACACAGCAGGCACCCCAACGAGCTTTCCACGGGCCAGGCGTCGTTCGGGACGGTTTGCTTGTGTTCAGGGAGTTGACTCTCGACTGTGAAATCCGTCGTTTCACCAGCCTGCATTTTACAGAAGAGGGAAGAGGAGGCTGAAGCCCAGAGATGTTGGTAGCATGTCGGCGGCCACTCGGCTGATGAGCTGCAGAGGTGAAGTCCACACCCAGAGGAGCTGCTCTTCATCCCCCACTACTGCCTCACACATTAGTGATTAGCGCAAACCAACCGGCCAGGAGGCGCTCTGCATGCAACGTCACTACTCCTTGAAATGACCCCGTGAGCTCCTTGCTGTGATTATTACTCTAATTTTCTAGATGAGAAAAATGGGATTGCAGAGAAGGTGGACAGATGGCACAGAGCCATGCCTCTTGGAAGTGACAGTTACAGCGATGCCAAATCCGGTGTGCTGCCTGGTTTTGTGAATAAAATTTTATTGGCATATAGGCACGCCCCTTTGTAAATGCATTGTTAATGACCGCTTTCTTGCAACACGGCAGAGCTGAGTAGTTGCTGCAGAGACCAAAAGGTCTGCAAGGCCAAAAACGCTTACCATCAAGCTCTTTACAGACTGTTTGTAGATTCTGTTCTCAGCCATCGTGTGCTAAGCCAACTCCTGTGTGTGCCTGTCACTTACTTGTTACAATGTGGTCCTGGGAAAGGAAGTCACCTATGCTTTCAGTATCCTGAATTGTAAAATGGGCTCATAGTGGTGTTAATATCATGGGATGCTCGTGGACATGAAATGCATGGAAAGAGTTTAGGACAGTTCCTGGCACAGGATAAAGGTTCAGGAAATGTTGGTGGCTGTTATTATGCCCACCATTTTCATTTGAATCTGTAACTAAGACCTCATGTCATACTCTAAAAAAGTTTAATGTTCATAAAGTCAAGTTGGCAATTTCTGGGTATGTCAACCCACGGAAGAAACCAATCCTGATGCTGAGTTTCCATCTCATTCTTTGAAGAAGCAATCTGCTTCTTAGGTTAGGACAACACTGTCCAATCAAACCAACCAACTACCAGCCCATGAGCCGCTGTTTCCAGACACACCAGCACCACTCAGCCACCTCTTTCATTACTCACAAAATCCAGCCCCTAAATGGATTCGAGTGACTGGAGCTCAACCTGGGTCACAAATCACCCAAGACATAGGAGCCTGATGGCAAATGAGCACGAGGGTGCAAACCTCATGGGGTAAAGGACAATGTCAAGTAAAGGAGACTGGATGGGGAGAAGGGAAGCCCAGGGAAGACTGGAATTATTAACACCCAAAATGGATTTTATTGAAGGAAAGAATGCTAACCCTTTTTCCTTGCATGCTGCTTCCCAGGCAAACATTGGCTGATGCTAAAAAGAAGTTGTCTTCCCCAAGCTCTGTCAACAGAGGCAAAGAGAAAATTAAGATGATTGCATATGTTTAGGGGAAATCAGAGTATTTTGGCTTCAAGTTTGCTTTCTCTATCAACCATATTAAGCAGGCAATTACTCAACACTCCATTTGGCCTGGAAGATGCTGCCTTAACATGGAGAACCCTATTTATAAGCTCCTTTTAAAAATGAAAGCAGCTGAGTCACGCGGCTGGAAACACAGCTTTGGAGTTAAGCACGCATGGGTTCAAAGCCCAGTCCCCCAGTCCTGGGTTCACTTCTCCTGGCTTTAGCTTTCTGATTCAGGAAATGGGGTAAGTACTTGTATTCTGGGCCCCAGCACGTCAGCCTTCCCTCTCTGTGCCTTTGCCAGCTAACCAGAGGGTCCCTCTTTCTGACTCCCAGCGAGGCCTGTGACTTGTATCCGTCTGTTGGGATATTGGCAAACGTAATGCAAAGCAGAAAACGGAAAAGTGTTTACATAGCCCAGCTCGCTCACCTTCCTCCTCTGCCATTGCTGCAGAAAGAAAACGCATAGGCTAGCCTGCTGGACGACGAGCGCTGCCTGGCACGGGGCCAGGTTGCCACTGCCATCATCGCCAAAGCCGTCCTCTCTCAGCGGACAGCTAGCCAGTCCCCAAAGCCACGAGTGAGCCCAGCCAAGGTCAGCAGAGCCTCTGAGCTGACCTGGATGCTGACCGCAGATTTACAGATGAGCCAGATGAAATCGGCTCAGCCTAGCCCAGATCAGCTGGACCCACGTACTGCTATTGCTAAGTCACTTCAGTCGTGACCGACTCTGTGCAACCCCATAGACGGCAGCCCACAGGCTCTCCCCGTCCCTGGGATTCTCCAGGCAAGAACACTGGAGTGGGTTGCCATTTCCTTCTCCAATGGACAAAAGTGAAAAGTGAAAGTGAAGTCGCTCAGTCGTGCCCGACTCTTAGCGACCCCATGGACTGCAGCCCACCAGGCTCCTCTGTCCATGGGATCTTCCAGGCAAGAGTACTGGAGCGGGGTGCCATTGCCTTCTCCAGACCCACGTACTAGTGGGCCAGTAAGTGTTCACGGTTTTACATGACTGAGGTTTAGGTTTGGGTCTATAGCTTTGTGTTGCTGCCTCTGCTCTGCAGCATTGTCCTATCAAGAGACTGCATGCATGCATGCTCAGCAGCTCCGTCGCGTCCAACCCTTTGCGACCCTATGGATTGCAGCCCGCTAAGCTTCCCTGTCCATGGGATTTCCCAGGCAGGAATACTGGAGTGGGTTGCCATTTCCTCCTCCAGGGGATCTTTCCTACTCAGGATTCGAACCCACGCCTCTTGGGTCTCCTGCACTGCAGGTGGATTCTTTACAGCTGAGCCACTGGGGAAACCTCGTCAATGGGTTAACTGACATATTTACTTCACCGAGTTGCCCTGAAAAATAAATAATACCTGGCAGAGTTGGTGCCCGATGAGTAGCAGTGCCTGGAAATAACTAGAATTATTACTGGAGCAAAACACTTCTTTCAGATATTAACCTGCGTTTTGTCTCTAGTCTTTTCTGTAACCAGTCGTGTTCATTGCCTCCGGGAAGGGAGGTTGCAGAGTAGAAAGCACGGATACCCTCTGTCTCTCCTTAGCTCTTCTCCAAAAGCCTAACCCCCTTGAAAACCTTAGAGGACTTGGAACAGAAACAAAAGAGAAGGGATTTGGGCCAGACAGAGGGATGAGAGTAGATCTTCCTCTTCTCTATTTCTCTTCCCCTCAATTAAGATACTGTAGCTGGGCTGGGGGAGGAGAGAAGAGGGAAGAGATAAAACTCCTCAACAGTGAAGGCCAGCACCTTGGGGACTGAATGGCTCTGGTATATTAGACAGCCAGGATACCAGGGTGGCCTTGCAGAAAGATGTCTGTGCTTCAGTCACAGCCCAGGCGCCAGAGAGAGCTCCCTGACATCATGAAGGAGGTGCCACAGAATGCCTCCACTTTCCCAAAGTGGAGGGGCTCTCCACTTTCCCAAAGACCCTGCTTTTCCTCCCAAACATCTTAGGCTGGCATTTTATCTGGATTTCCAGTTCAACTTCAGAGGAAGAGGACTCTTAACAGATTGGAGTTAAAACGTTCTGTGTGCTTTGCTGAAAACAGCAATTCGCTTGTAGTCTAGAAAATGAAAACATATTCCTTGCTTCGTCCATCTTTAATTTGTTGCCCTAAGATGCATACTCACTAGATGACAATAATATGATGGTTACTGTTAATAGGGGGAATAATTATTTTTAAGGTCCATCAATTATTTTGGGTTTCCCTGGTGGCTCAGAGGTAAAGAATCCGCCTGCCAAGGAAGGAGACACAGGTTCCATCCCTGGGTCAGGAAGATCCCCTGGAGAAGGAAATGGCAAGTATTCTTGCCTGGGAAATCTCACGGACAGACAAGCCTGGCGGGCTGCAGTCCATGGAGAAGGAAAGAGTCAGACGTGACTTAGTGCCTAAACAACAACAATCACTTATATCGGTATGAAAAGTAGAGAAGCGTTTGTAGCTCGAGTAGATGACATTTGAGAAGTAGCTATCAATAGATGACCTCACCTCCAATAGATCACATCCTAGGAGGGACAGTAGAGGGGTAAAGAGATTCAGGAGAGACACCGCTGTCCTTGCAAGATGACGCTGGCTGCTCCAGACCCTTGAGAAGAAAGATTCTTCCACAAAAGTCACATCCTGGCGGTCTCCACGCTGTATCTGGCCAGGAAATTTATTTTCTTTGGCTTCCTTGATATTTTTAAAAAAATGCTATCAACCCTTAAAAATCAAGAAATATCTTTCCAAACACACACACAAAAAGAGGTCCAGATTTCTGCTTGTGTGCGTGTGTGCTCAGGCGTGCCTGATCTTTGTGGCCCCACAGACTGCAGCCAACCAAGCTCCTCTGTCCATGGAATGTTCCAGGCAAGACTGCTGCAGGGGCTGGCATGCCCTCCTCCACAGGGTCTTCCCCACCCAGGAACTGAACCTGAGTCTCCTTTCGTTTCCGGCTTCAGCAGGCAGATTCTTCACCACTAGCATCACCTGCTGCTGAGTCACTTCAGTCGTGTCCGACTCTGTGCGACCCTATAGACAGCAGCCCACCAGGCTCCCCCATCCCTGGGATTCTCCAGGCAAGAACAATGGAGTGGGTTGCCATTTCCTTGTCCAATGCATGAAAGTGAAAAGTGAAAGTGAAGTTGCTCAGTCGTGTCTGACTCTTTGTGACCCCATGGACTGCAGCCTACCAGGCTCCTCCATCCAAGGGATTTTCCAGGCAAGAGTACTGGAGTGGGGTGCCATTGCCTTCTCCAAGCATCACCTGGGAAGCCCATTAAAAAAGGTGAAAGTCGCTCAATCGTTTCTGGCTCTTTTACCATCTGATTTATTTATTTTTTAATTTTTTCATCAGATATTTGCCATCTGAGCCACCAGGGAAGCCCTGGCTTCTTTTAAAAAGTATTTATAATAAAGAAAAAAAAAAAGAGTCCTGGTATCTCAGTCAGTACGGGAGACTGGGGTTCAATCCCTGAGTCAGGAAGATCCCAGGGTGAAGGAAATGGCAGCCCAGTATTCTGGGCTGTACTCCAGTACTCCAGTATTCTCGCCTGGGAAATCCCATGGACGGAGGAGCCTGGCAGAGCACAGTCCAAGGGGCGGCAATAGTCGGACGACTTCGCGACTCAACCAGCGCGCACCGCTCACACCGGAGCTGGGGCCAGCTGCTCCCTCTAGAGGCAGAGCGGGTACTGCAGCTCCCCGCGGTTCCCGCGCTCCCCACGTCTTGCCAATTAAAGGCGCAGCGCCAGCTGCCTGTCATTCCTGTTCCTGACGCTCTTAAACAAGAACTCCTCGTACCCACGATATTTCTCAAAGTGGAAAACTGAAAGCTAGAGTAAGCAAGCTATGGGTTTCTTGCTCACCAGCTCATTTATTTGTTCTGACTAGACTTTGGGCATTTGATGCTGCGATTCTGAATTAATCCTTAAGATGATCCACGGATGGAATATGTACGATCCGTCAGCTAGGATCTATTGTTTTCACAAGCACCTTGGTATGGCGCATGCTCACACACACGTACATTTAGGGAGTAACAGTTAGAGAACAACTTGTAAGCCATCCTGCTTTTGTCTAAAGCATTTTTAATTTTTTTCTCCAAATAGAAATATTTGTTTTCCAAAGAGGCCCACATATACGCTGGGGAAAAATAAAGTCTATCACTGGAACTTTAGTAAGATTCTGAAAAGACAGCAAAAATGTTGTGGCAAATGGGGGGAAAGGCCATTTGTAAAGAAGTACTATTTGTATGGAATATCATGAGAAAATGAGTGCGCCATGACAATTTTGTGCATCTTCTGTGATTTGACTGTCAGCAATGAAGCCCACAGGAGGGTGAGAAATGTGCAGAGGAGAAGCATCTACTCACTTACACCACTAATCATGCAACTCAGGGTGTGATAGCACTTGGCAAAACACAAATGTATTTGAATGGAATTCAAATGGTTGCTCTTTGCCTAAGACACAGGTCCTGTCACCAGGGGTCCTGTCTTTGGATTTTTATAAGCGGTAAGAGTTTAAGTAATAGTAGCAGAATTACAAAATTGCCTTTAAACACTGAAAACACTTTCGCTTTGTTACGGGGTGTAATTTCCACTTTCCCCTCTAATGGCTCATATACAGAAAATGAGACACTAATGCAATTTTTCAAATTTAGTTCCCTTTTTTGTGTTCTAAAATTATATGTTCTCATCATTTGCCCTGTTTGTCAGTCTCCAGAATCCATTTATTTCCCCGTTCTTATGGTTCCATAATTTATCTTCTTGTCACAGAACTTTCATAAACTTTTTTTTAAAGATACAAAATACTTGCAATAAACTCTGACAAAAATGCTTCCAGTTCAACTTTTGAAATCTTTCAATTACGTTTTGAACGATTATCATACTTTCTAGGGTTGCTGTGCTGTGAAATCTCTCACGGAGTGACATCTTACTAGGTTAGGGGGAAAATTACTTGAAAAGAGACTCACTTCAAACCATTTATATTTCTTTGCCTCTTCACTTTTGAATCTATAGATTTATATTCACGCTCATCGCATGTAGAGAAAAGAAAAAAGGAACGATGGAACGAGAATTTTATCGGTGATGGATAGAAACACTATTCAATCAAACTTCAATTATCTAACAGGGGTGTGGGGTGGCGGAGAGTGTTCGTGAGCCTTCGGATACCAGAGAGAGACACAGAGGAGTCCATAATTAGTGGGGCTTACTAAAAACAACAAAACAAGGCACTGTGGTCTCAAACCACTGGAGCTGCTCAGCTTAGAGAATTTGGAGAAGCTTGGCTATCTCTCCCTGGTCATAATCAGCGGACAACCATGCTCCTCAGTAAGATTCCCTGTGATGCTGAAGGAATGCGGCAAGAAGCCCCAGACCTGTGCCATTTAATGGAAATATAAAGCGAGCCACTATGTAATGTAACATTTCCTAGCAGCCACACTAAACAATAGTAACAAGTAAAATTAAGTTTGATCAGGTATTTTATGTAACCCAGTGTATTCACAATGGCGTCATTTTAACATGTAATTCATACAGCAAATTGTTTTTCTGTTTGAACTTTATATGGATATATTTATAATTGCATAGCACATGATGTATACAATTATACCATATAACAAACTATTAAAGAGGTCGTTCACATTCTCTTTTTCCACAATAAACCATTGACATTCCGGGTGTAGTTTATGCTTATAGAGCGTCTAGATTGGGACTGGCTGCGTCTCAAGTGCTGAATAAACACATGTGGCCCATGGCCACCGTCTGGGGCAGCGCAGCTCTGGACCGTCTCCTCTGGACCGGATCAGGGCTCCTATAAAGACACGGGCCTCTCTTACTATGGCGCTCAGCGTCCTCTCTCGCCGGGGCTGACCACTGCATCTCTCATCTGCAACTCCTGGTGACAGCCCCACTCTGCTCACTGTTGTAACCCTGATTTTTGAAACACAGCAGGTGCTTAGGCAACTTGGAATAAACGGGCTAATCATGAAAGGAGCGGAGGGTGCGCTTTCTTCTGGGGAGAGTGAAGCCGTTCCTGGGGAGAATCGAGGCGAGGGTCTGGGGCCCCGCCGGGCCCCTCCCGGGAGGGCTGCGCCCCAGCTGCGGGGAGGCTGCCTGCGGCCGCCCCGTGCAGGGTGCGGTCCCCGGAGGCGGACAGGCCCTGGGAGGGCAGGATGTCCCGGGAGGCCCTCAGACAGTGGCTGACGGACCTGGCACGCAAAGTGTGCCCTGCTCGCCTCACAGAGGAGGCCCTCCTGGGGGTCACGCTGCAGGGCCGCCTCCCGAGCCCCAGAGCAGGTCAGCTGCAGCCGGGGCCTCGGCCCTGGGCCCGTCCTCTCTCCCACCTCTCGCCCCGCTAAATCTCCTGCACCCGAATCCCTGCCTCAGGCTCCGCTTCTAGTGAGCGGGACACAAGACGCTGCAATTTTCTTCCGTCACATTTTAACACGTCTTCCTCCTACCCCCACCCCTTTAAATCCACCATTTCTTACAAAATCTTTCCCAAATGTCGTTCCTCATTAGCCTTCAAACTATCAATACCCCACTTCGTAAGAACTATTTGTCCATACACGAGGAGCCTCCACAGGCGTTGGGCTTTTGTATGTGGATATTCATTTTACCTCATGAACCCACCAGAAAATTCTCTGAGCATGCCAGTCAAACTGGTGATTCACAGCGAACCCGTGCAATCCTTCCAGGTGATAACGGGGAGTGATAAACCTGTCATTCCTCCCTGTGGCCCAACCTTCACGTGTGTGTGACATGACTCCATGAAAACACGCAGTTCCCAGGCTCTGGATGCCACTCCAGCTGCTCAGAGATGGACAGCTGGACGGGGGAGGGGGGTTCCTTAGAGAGGCAGTCGGATAAGCAGAGCCAACCACACTGAGCCGGTTCACCGCTGGGCCAATGTGTGAGAGCAAAGAGCAATTTAGGATATAAGCGACCCACCGACTGTGCTTACTCTGTCCTGGGTGTGACTTTACAAAACAGATGTGTCTCTTCACACTTTCAAATGACCGAAAACGTCATTCACTCCATTTCAGGACCTTTACACTTACTGCCTGTCCTTCTGGGCACAGTTTTCTCTTACATACTTGCGTGGCTGGCCCCACGAACGACTTGGTTCTCAGTTCAATCTAACCTTGTGTCCTCCTTAAATTACCCTCTAGCATGTAACCCCATTTGATATGCTTGATAGCAGTTAGCACTAGCTGATTATCTTAGCTATTCACCTACTTATTTATTGTCTGTCTCCCCTTGCTGGTAAGTAAGCATCCTGAGGACAAGTGCTTCTATCTTGCTCATTCCTAAACCCTCAGGTCCTGGAACAGACCTTGACATCCTGTGGGTGCCTGACCATCATTTGTTAGGTGGATAAATGACCTAGATTATATTGTCTGCCTCCAAGTCCTTCTTGCTGAGGAGATGCCTCCTGTCACCTCCTGAAGGCGCTGATGCTTTTGCCTATGGGGCTTCCTGAGTATTTGGGACCATGTCTTTGTGTTGCCTCAAAATTCATGCACGGAAGTCCTGACCCTCAATGGGATGGTGTAAAGAGATGGTGCCTTGGGAGGTACATGGAGTCATGAGGGTGGAGCACCCATGATGGATTACAGCAGGACTTTCCCCTGTGTGTCCTGTATAAAGAAACCAGGAAGAGAGTTCTCACCAGGACTCAACCATGCTGGCATCTCGATTTGAACTTCCAGCCTCTAGACCGGTCAGGAAAATATAAACGTTTGTTGCTCACACCCTGCCTGTGGTGTTCTTGTTACAGCAGTCCAAACTAATCAGACACCAGTCTATTCAGTGGCGGGCTCCCAGGTGGCTCGGTAGTAAGAATCTGCCTGCCAATGTAGGAGACACGGGTTTGATCCCTGGGTCAGGAAGATCCCATGGAGGAGGAAACGGCGACTCACTCCAGCACTCCTGCCTGGGAAGTCTCATGGACAGAAGAGCCTGGCGGGCCGCAGACCAGGAGCAGTCGGAGGCGACTTAGCCGCTGAGCACCCACACGCACACTCAGCGGCATCTCCAGCCTCTTCACTGGCGCTCTTGGGAAAGCACTTCAAGCAAAGGTGGGTTAGCATCTCCAAGGATGCAACCCAGGGGCCTAGCGGGTGGTGCTGGAGATCTCCAGACAGGAGCCTGGGCTGAAGCCACAGGCCACCTTGCCTGGCTTTCCAGCCAGAGCCAGAGACGCTGGCTATTCATTCTCCACTGGGAACAGACAGGAGAGATGCACAGTGTCTCTGCCCCCCAAGCTGATGGCACAAAAGAGCTCAGCGTTCTCCTTCCTGCCCCAAGAGAGGAGGGGGGTGACGATGAGGACCGCTGGGGTTTCTAGGAGCCAGGTCATAGCTCGGAGAGTGGGGATTCAGAAGACAGAGGAGCCCAGACCGCCTTAAACCCCTCACAACGAGGCAGCTCTGAGTCACCTTTGCTCTTGGAGAGACTGTAGACAGCAGAGAAGGGAGGGGGGACCCATCCACGACTGTGTGTGTGTGTGTGGGTGTACTTCACACTCACCATTTTGATAAGAGCAATATCAGCTTGTGCTTCAAAGTCACTCAGCCATTAGTCCATTCGTCCAACACGGATTGACCATCTGCTTGTTTTCCCATCACGGGAAAGTCTTACACTGATTTTTGGCTTTCTCCTGCTAGGCTTTGGAATAACAAAGCGGTGTGTGTTAAAGGCCCTCTATAAGGAATACATGCTTCCTGGAAGGTTAGTGATTCCTTCAGCAACATTTACGGTGCGATTTCTCTGAGCCAGAAGCTGCCTGCAGAGGAACGATAACGACAAGGAGATGATGCATAAACAGACAGCCATGGCTCCTACTGGCTGGAGCTTCTACTGTGCTGGGACAGACTGGCCTCCGTTGCGTAAGCAAATGGAGAAAGCACAATTGCAACTGGTAAGTACAACAAAGAAAAGGGTTTTGATCAAGGTGAGAGTATCGTGAGGCGAAAGTGAGAGTGCTAGTCAGTCGTGTCCGGCTCTTTGTGACCCAAGGACTGTAGCCACCAGGCTCCTCCATCCAGGGGATTCTCCAGGCAAGAATACTGGAATGAGTTGCCATTTCCTTCTCCAGGGGAATCTTCCCAACCCAGGGGTGGAATCTGGGTCTCCTGCATTACAGGCAGATTCTTTACCATCTGAGCCCCCATATTGTGAGGGTACTGGCCCATTCCAGGGGTTCCCTGAGCTCATGGAATTTTCTCAGTGGTCCTACGAAGGAGGAGAAGTCAACCAGGAGAAATCAGGGGATGGGGTCTGTGTCAAGCTACTGAGAGTGGCTTGTAGGAACCCCGGGACGACAGCTACAGGGACAGTATTCACAGTGCTCTTTGGTCAGACCCCGCCAGGGCTGCTGCTGGTGGTCTGCATCTCGTTGGGCAAGCGGCACGCGCACTGTGGTGCAGTGGGGTCGGGGTGCAAGGCTGGGGTATTTCAGGGACTGGGAGACAGTGAGTGAGACGAGCAAGGAGAGTGAAGAGAGACCAGCGCATTCCAAAGAGGTGGGCGATGGGGAGCCCCTGCCATTTTTAAAGACGTTTATGTTGAAAAAGGAAACTTCAGATTACACAAGGCAGGTTTTTGCTTGACGAGAACGGTTTGGCAGGGCCTCTGAGGCGAGGCGAAGCCCCTGCCAAACACGAGGGCGGCTCCCATGCCGCGCACTCATCCCCTCCTTTATCATTTTGGAAACAAATGAAAATAATCACATGGTATGAAATGTGATCTTCACGGCCCCGATCCATGGAAGAAGCCTCCAGGATCTCTAACGCTGAGGGGAAACCTTTCAAGGTTGGCATTGCCACCTCCATGCGGTGGGTGAGAAGACGGAAGGCTCAGAAAGGCTGCGCGGCGGGCGGCCCAGGGAGGAGGGAGAGCTGGCCCAGGGAGGAGGGAGAGCTGGCCCAGGGAGGAGGGAGAGCTGGCCCAGGGAGGAGGGAGAGCTGGCCCAGGGAGGAGGGAGAGCTGGCCCAGGCCGAGTCGGCAGCGCCGCGCCCTTCACCCGCCGGGCAGCGCCCCTTCGGGTTTCCCGCGGGGAGGCCGCGGCCCCCACCCGCTCCCGCGGTTAGTCGCCTACCCCTCTCCTTCCCGCGAACCTGCGCTTGTGTGGCCCCGCCTCCCAGGCGGGACTCCTGGCCCATTAGGGCCCCGCGCCCCGCGCCCCCGCGCCCGCGCCCCGCGCCCCGCGCCCCCGCGCCCCGCGCCCGCGCCCCCCGCG
The DNA here is from genome assembly GCA_917880005.1 of Nanger dama. Lineage (NCBI taxonomy): Eukaryota > Metazoa > Chordata > Mammalia > Artiodactyla > Bovidae > Nanger > Nanger dama. The sequence continues at coordinate 2,788,945 of CAKJTW010000042.1, forward strand.
CGCCCCGCGCCCCGCGCCCCGCGCCCCCGCGCCCCGCGCCCCCGCGCCCCGCGCCCCCCGCGCCCCGCGCCGCCCCGCGCCCCGCGCCCCCGCGCCCCCACACCCCCTCCAGCCCCACCGGTGGTCCTTACACTTGCAGCTCTTTTGCCTGGAATGTCCTTCCCCTTCGCTCAGCTCTGATGACCTAATTAAAACACTTGTATCTCTTCCCCCTTAATCATTCGCGATTTCTTTGCCTGGTATGATTTTTTTTTTCTGTCATGGAACCAAACAGTACCTAAGATTAGAGTATATATTGATATTGATGATCTCGCTCTCTCTTCTAGAAGGTAAGGTCCATATGGGCAAAAGCCTCGCTTGTGTCCCCAAACACAGTATAAGGCTGGACACAGAGCGGGACTCCTGCAAACACGCGTTGAATGTGTAAATGCAGGAGTGAGTGGCGACGCCAACACGAGGAGGGAGGGCATGAACCCCTCAGCAAAGCGCTGGGGGCTCATGCTTCCTTCTGCAAGGAAGACAGCGTCGTGTGTGAGACCCAACCCAGACCCTCTCCTGCCTCCAGAGCCAGACTTAGAAGTTGCTGGCCATGATTTGGAAACACCAGTGACTCTCAGTGAAACCTGTGCATTGCCCATGCTTCTGAAATCTCTGCAGGCAAATAAATACACACCCCGGGCACAAGATCATTTAAGCAGAAGGCCGGAATAATGACATCTCTCTTTGACTGCCTCCACTCTGGGGCAGGGGGCTTCAGTGAGAATGGGGTTTGTGAAAACTCCAGGGGCGACCTCCATCTGGACAAGAGCAGTCTTGGGAGAGACCTAGAGTGAGATTCTAGAGCCAACAAGTCGAGACGTGTTCATGCTCACGTACCACGTGCATCCAGATTTTCTGCCGCACAGACAGATGTGTCCAAGAAGTACGGTGTGACCAGATGGCAGTGGACAGATGTGTCCAAGTACAGTGTGACCAGATGGCGGTGGACAGATGTGTCCAAGAAGTACGGTGTGACCAGATGGCAGTGGACAGATGTGTCCAAGTACGGTGTGACCAGATGGCGGTGGACAGATGTGTCCAAGTACGGTGTGACCAGATGGCGGTGGACAGATGTGTCCAAGAAGTACGGTGTGACCAGATGGCAGTGGACAGATGTGTCCAAGTACGGTGTGACCAGATGGCGGTGGACAGATGTGTCCAAGTACGGTGTGACCAGATGGCGGTGGGGAGCGTATGGGCAGCTCCTTCCTCCGCTGTCTCCTCAGGACGCTGCACTGCTCATCCCATCGCATCTTCGTGCTTACCTGTGAGGGGTACTAATCTTGCTTTAGAGAAGAGATTATGTCATCTGTCTCAGGTTCAACAGCTAATAAAGTTCAAGGCCAGGTGTAAACACAGGTGCTTTCTGGCTCTGGGATTGTCGCTTTATCTGATCCTCTGTGAGAACCTCTGGGTCCCCTGGGGGGCTCAGTGGTGAAGAATCAGTCTGCAACGTGGGAGACCCAGGTTCAACCCCTGGGTCAGGAAGATCCCCCTGGAGAAGGGAACGGCAACCCACTCCAGGATTCTTGTCTGGAGAATCTCATGAACATAGGAGCCTGGTGGGCTACAGTTCATGGGGCTGCAGAGTTGGACAGGACTGAGCACTGCATAGACCAGTATCTAGGTAAATCTGAATAGTCACAGAGATACTTTTGTAAGAGTCCTGGTTTCAGTGGGACCAACCAGTCACATCACTGAAGAAATGTGATGGACTCCTACCCACCAGACATCGTGTTAGCTGTCAAAGAGCTGATGCTGAGTGAGAACAGTGATCGGCACCCTCCTGGGCCAGTCTGTGGGATGCAGGTGCCCAGGGGGAAATCGCCCTCTGTCGCTTCAGCCATGTCTGATTCTTTGAAACCCCATGGGCTGTAGCCCTCCAGCCTCCTCTGCCTATTGGATTCTCCAGGCAAGAATACTGGAGTGGGTTGGCATGCCCTCCTCCTCAATCCTGACCCAGGGATTGAAGCATATTTCTTATGTCTCTTGCATTGGCAGGCGGGTTCTTTACCTCTAGCGCCACCTGGGAAGCCTGTAGGAGGAGGGAGGCAGCCTCATGCAAACACTAATACTAATCAATTTGTGATAAGAGGAGTGAGGTATTGGAAGGATCAGCCTACTCTTGGGGATTGCCTGGTTTTGTAATTCTTCAAATACACACTCAAAGTCAATGCTAGGACACGATTTTTCTGGGTATTAGACCACATTCTGGGGGCAGAGGAATGTTTTATTTGCCTCTTAGCTCTCCTGAACCTCTCTTCAGGACTTCTAAATAGTTCTATTTGCCAAGAGACTTATATTATCTGAGTGTAGCAAATACATGCGCAGCCCAGTCGGACACATGCCAGCAAACAGAACAGGCAGGCAACAGTCAGGTAAATTTTAGATACATGAGTGGCTTATAAATAAACATTTGATACACCAAACAGAGATAAACGAACAATAAATAAGTGGATTTAATATGGCTAGATACACAGAACTATTTCAGGGAGATAAACAGCAGCGGGGATAAAGGATAGCCAGGTGTACAGGGGAACAAAGAAGCAAACTCTGGAAAGGAAGACCAGAAAAAAAAACTATGAAAATTCCCCTCCAGGAATTGCTGATAATGTCAACAAGCATCATTCTTTTCACCGTCTCGGTATATGTTGAGTCTGCTAATCTGTGTAAGCCATAGTCTCTGCAGACAGATGTAATACCGGAGAGAACAGTAAGACCACCTATTTCTATTTCCCTGACACCTGACTTCTACAGGCTGCCTCACTGGCGAAGAGGGACTCTGTGGACTTATCGAATACGCAATCTCACTGCAAACGGCGGCGGATGTTCTTAGACTTTGCATAAATCTCATACTTCCAAGCTAGGGGACTTGCAAAAGTTTACTCGCGCATTCCAGCCCTTAGGCCGGTCCTGCTTTCCAGACCCGAATATGGGGGTTACAAGGAATCCGAGGCCTGGAAGAAGACTGCTGGAAAAGGGTAGCGTATCCTCATGTAGTTCATGGGGATTGAGGTCGTATGAAAACATGGATTTCCCAGTAGGATGATCTCTAATCCGAACATGATCTCAAGAGCGACTAGAATGGAGAACAGAAGTAGAGAAGACAAAGGATGGGGTGGGAGGGAGAAATGTCCCTTAGGAGTGCCGTCGGGGCAGTGCCGCCGGGTAGCCTCTGCGCCCAGAAGACGCCGCAGGTCACTATCCTGGAGAGAGTCTTAACACCTTCACCTTTGCCCCTGTGCTTTGTGAGCGAAGTCCAGGGAGACGTGGAGCGCATCGGGGGCAGCAGCCCCGGCTCCTGCACAGTCCTCCCCCTCAACTCCCCACTCCACCCCAGGGAAGGTCTCAGCAGCTCCCGGCCCCCCTCCCGGGGTCAGGTCACACCTGGCTCCTTGTTTCCAGCCTCGCCCTGTTACTGCTGGGTGGTGCCTGGGTCACACTGGTGGAGTCACGTAAGGCCTGCCTTTTGCCAGGCTAAGGATGAGGGAGGGGAGGAGTCAGGGTCAGACTCAGGCCCTGCAGCTTCTCGGTGGGGCCAAGGGTGCTGTTCCTCTCTGAGTTGGAAGCATCGAGTGTGGCTGGCTGGGGTCTCTCGCCTGTCCCTGATCCAGGAAACATGTTTATCTCATGCAGAAGTCATAATCTTCTGGGGGTGGCCTGTCTGCCATGGGATGGGGCGGTGGGCCTGGGGGCGGGGAGAGTGGCTTCTCTGCCCCTGGCCTAGAGACTGCGTTTGCACTGAGCCCTGAAAGCTGTGTGCTTGAGCCTTGGCTTAAGGAAGTGAAGTGCGAAGAGTCAGGGCTGTGACTCCTGTCTGAGTGCGTGCTCAGTTGCTCAGTAGTGTCTGAGTCTTTGCAGCCCCGTGGACTGTAGCCCACCAGGCTCCTCTGTCCATGGGATTTCCCAGGCACGAATATTGGAGTGGGTTGCCCGCTCCTTCTCCAGAGCATCTTCCCAGCCCTGGGATTGGACCCACGTCTCTAGCATCTCCTGCATTGGCAGATGGCTTCTCTCCCACTGAGTCGCCTGGGTAGTGTGACTGCCGTCTACTCTTCCTTTAAACCATCTCTGGGGAGGTCACAGGGCTAAGCACACATGCTCCATCTCGCTTCCCTGCAGACACGGGCTAGAATGGCACTTTGGTGCCCCTGGAAGGAAGACGCGTCTCCTTGGTTCACGTTCACATTCCAGAAGAAGTCTTAACGGCTGATGCACGTTTTCCTTCTCTGTGGTGACAGTCACCAAGTTTCAAGAGATGGCTGCGTTACAAGTCTGGGTCCGGGAAGAGAGTGACAGGGATCAGAGACAGGATTGTGACAGACACCTCTGCTACTTTAAGCCACGGAGATTTGGGAATTGTTTGAGCGATACTGAGGCTGCTACTGATCGATACAGTCTCCAGGTTGAACGGTTCTTTGTAGCACACTTTTTGAAAAAAATCATTGAATCTTAGTATATTCTGATATTTGTTGAGTGAATGGATGGCTTTCCCTGGCCAAACCCAACAGTTTAAGGTAAATATGGTACATAGATCTGTTGCTCCTTGCTCAGCGAACCCTGCTGGACGATCCCTTTTCATCAGACCATCACCTGATTCCTTCTGCTTGGCCTCCTACTTTGCTTTGACTTTATTGCCTGCATGGAGCCCACCTTCTCCTTCCTTGTGTTCCTATTTCTCTTTCTTCTCCCTCTCACAGAGAGCTTTTTGGAACCCTCGCAGATGTGGATGGCTTCTGAAACTGCAGCTTGGGTCTGCTCTTCTCTCCTCCACGGCTTCTTTCACCTTCAGCTGTACGGGATCTATTTTAGGTGGACAGGCCTCTATTTAGATGTCTCCTTGCATCTCACTCAATATGCCAAAACTGGGATTCAACTTCATCTTCTAGAATCATCATTTCCCTGAGTCTCCACCTCCATCTATGTACTGGTGGTACCACCAGCCCTCAAGCTCTTTCTGCTGCTTTATTTTAGGTTTTACATTGGCTTTAAAATGATTTTTTTTTTAAATTTAGTTTCATTGGTCCCCAAACTATCCTCTTTCGGCTTCACTGAAGTCTCTGTTTTCCCCATCTCCCACCAGCACACTTCCAGCACTCCGTACTTCATGTCCTAACTGCTTAAACAGGTATTGACCTGCCTTTCTTGCTTATAGCATCGGTTTTTATATTTTTTATTATGTAACTAGATCCTTCTTATAGAACAATGATTCTTGAGTAGCATGCCACCCAGTATTGATTAATGCATAACCTGTTTTTATTCCTTTTAGAATTCTAGATTCAAACCCTCTCTCAGATGGAACGTTAAGTTCTGAAGGTTATGCTACAGAGAAAGGCAGTACTGTGTGGACTGTGAGCAGCCAAGTTGGACCAGAGCAAGTCGGGGACTCACTGGAACAGGTGTGGCTGTGGCTGTGGCGTGGGGAGAGGTTGGAATGGCTATCCTCACTTCATGGGGTCCTAACTTATCGAGGGATAATGCTACAGGAGGGGCAGCCCCCCACTGCTTGGAGGAATCAGGAAGTTAATGGGATCACGGTAAGGTGGCTTTTAAGTAAAGATGAACTTGGAGGTGCCCTGATTAAGGAAGGAATGCTGTCAACACCAGCGAGCTGTGAGCTCTTGGGAACATGGGTTGGGTACAGTGAGATGCTCCAATTTTCCAAAAGAAGCCATGAATAGAGATTTTGGTTACAAAATTAAAATGTGGAAGGTTTTTTTTTTTTTTTTTTGGTAAGACAGTGACATTACATCAGAGCATTTCTGTGGGCCAGATACTGCTTGTGGGCTGTTGAGATCTTGGATCTCTGGGTCTAAAGAGATGAGAAGAGAGGGGAACCCAGGGTAGGGTCCTCGGGAGCCACGACATCCACGGGGTCGCAGAGGAAGCACAGAGGAAGCACGCACGGTCCCCGAGAAGGAGGGGCCTGACGCCTAGCGGCCAAGCACAGACCAGAGGCACGTCTCTGGGAGCTGACCTTCTGTTTCCATCACCGTCAGTAACACCGCAGCAACGGCGGCCGTATCACCAGCCCAGAGAGACATTCTCTGACAAGGGAAGATGTCAATACCACTCCACTGTAAGCTTGAAGATAAAAGAAAGCAAGAATCAGAGGACTTGGTCCACTGCTGCAGCGTGCTCAGGTGGGACGAGCTCAGAAGAGAGGTCACTGGACAGATGACACAATCACAGAGCTATCAGACTGGCTGGGGCTGGCCAAAGGTGAACCAAAAACAGTGGAGGATGGGCAGGGGCGAGGGGGCCGGGAGAGACGGAGGTCTCTCAGAGAGCTTGGTGATGAAGGGCGGGGAGCGCCGAGGCCGGCCAGCAAGAGATGCAAACGTACAGAGACAGACAGACAGAGGGTATGTAGCTGAACAGACGCAGACCCTGCGGAATTGTTAGCTGACAGTAAGCAAGCATGTCCTGCAGGCCGACGACCTAAGAGCTTTCTCTCTAGCTCAGTCAGTCTTCACGAAGCCCCGGGAGAAAGGCACTGTGTTTACACCCACTTTCAGTGGTAAAGAATCTGCCTGCCAAGGCAGGAGACGTAGGTTCGATCCCTGGGTCAGGAAGATCCCCTGGAGAAGGGAATGGACTCATTCAGGTATTGTTTCCTGGGAAATCCCAGGGACAGAGGAGCCTGGTGAGCTACAGTCCATGGGGTCTCAAAGAGTTGACAAACACTTTCACTTTAAGATGTGGAAGCTGAGGCACAGAGGTGTGTTTATTCCTTTATTTAGTTATCTACTTACTTATTAAAAAGAGAGATGAGAATGTGTGAATGGAGAGGCGAGAAGTTGGGAAAAGAGAGGGTGAGAATTCAGAGGCCCTTTCAAGCTGCTCCAGTTGGAAAGAGATAACGCAAGACTCCAAATTCACATCGTGAGTCTTTGGGGGTGGGGGCGGGTGTCGAAATGGAGAGCTGCATTTCCCTCAGAGACTACAGGGGAAAAAGAGAAGGGAATCGATGGTATGAAATTATTGGCACACAGGGAAGCTGAAGGAAGAGACTTCACAGCGCCTTTGGTTTTGTTTCTGAAATAAATCACGCTGGACACGGGGCTCTGTTACTCTTGAGGATGTGATGCAGACTGTGGGCTGTGGGAGAACTTAGATTAATCATCAGACAGGTCTTGGATATCGAGGAGAGATTAATCATCTAGATATAAACCAAGAATGGATTATTTCATATCTTTGGGCTCTGCTCAAATATGTATACAACTCCACCAGAATACTGCAGCCATATGGAGTCCTTTGGGTGCACCTGGTGACGGAGGCTTCCCAAAAGGGATGCTCTGAGGTCATCGTCTCCACTGCTGATGCTTGGACATCATTCTCAGGACGCATCGCCTGTCTGTGCTGCCCTTTGCTTGGCGAATAGCCCTGCCCTCTTCCAGCTGGGGTTGTAAACACCTAGTCCTCCCGCTCAGGGCGACTTGTTTTTAAGAGCTGTGGAATGCAGAGTAAGAGTAGATTCTTTCATTTAAAAAGAAAATCCCTCCCTGTGGATAATTTACATTATCCAGACGGAGACAGAATGCAGAGAGGACAGGAATCCTCTTACTCCCCTGACAAAACGGCAACATTGTTTCCAGCCCAGGCACTCTCAGGCTCCCATCGACACCAGGGAGATGCTGGACTCTTCGCTGGTTTATTCTGACATCGTGGTTCTCAAATGAGTAAGTGTAAACACAGTGGGGAGGCTTTTAGAAAGTCAGATGTTCAGGTCCCCCACTAGAATTTCTGAGTAAGCCTGAGCCGAGCCTAAAAATTCTACATTTTAATCAAGCTCCCCAGGTGGACCTTAAATTATGTTTCTAAAAACACTCCTCCACGTGTCCTGAGGAATAAGAACTTTTATCCTGCATTGTGCTTGTAGGAGGTGAAGAGCCAGGCTTTGAGAAATTAGCCTTTGCAAAGGCATGCTTTCCTAACTGAAGGACACAGGGGCCTTCAGGGGCCACTAGGAGAGGAGAGGTTTTCAAAGAGCCTTTCCTTTCATGGAATTAGAGGAATTCAAACCAACAAATAATCAATGGGGGCGCCCTACATCCCAGAGATAAAGAGGATACAGCTCACCCAGCCATGATCTGTTGGGAGGGTACGTGTGGTCACACACACACAAACACACTTATACACAGATACACACCGACATGAAGTGCAGTGATACCAACTATTTGCCTCAACTTTTCAGCTGATTGCATTTTAGAAAGCTGTCCTATTTTCCAGACCTGTCACGTGACTGGTCCAGAAAATGTAACCAAAGACAGTATGCAACAAAGGAAGAATTCAAACCAGAAAAACTGCAGAGGAGGAGGAGACCCTCAGCCTATGAGACACTAATAACAGCCCACATGGATCCCAGTAATACTCCTGTGCAGTGGATCCCACTGCTGTGTCCATTTTACAGGGGAAGAAATCGAGGCACAGGCAGGTTGAAGTTACTCGGCCGAGGTCACATAGCCAGCATACAGAGGAGAAGGAGCGGAACTCGTATAGCTCCCAAGCTCATGTTCTCAACCACAAGGATATATTGAAGGGTTCTGGAAATGAGTGCGCCGGGACTGGGTCTTGAAGAGAGAGTGAATTTGGGCGGATGGCAACCAGTGGGCAGAGTCATGTCACTTGAGGATCTACAGCGCAGGTCCTGTTCAAGGCTTTAGTGACATCACAGAGGACAGAACGTGCAAGGGAAAGGAAACAGGGAAGACCAGGGGAGGCACTGCTCCTGGGATATTATAGGAAGTGGGAGAAAAGCCAAGGGGGTTAGGGTCCACGGATGGTAAATGGATAGAGGGGATTAGATCAAGATCCTTGGGTACATGAGGGAGACAATTTTTCTGTATGCATCAGCGTTATCTTTAAAGTTATGATTCTCAAGAGGCCCCTCGGGGACATTTGGGAATGTCTGGAGTAGCGGTGAGGGATGTTACTGGCATCTACTGAGCAGAGACCAGCATGAGCACGTGCTCAGACCCCCATGGACTGTAGCCTGCCAGGCTCCTCTGTCCATGGGATTCTCCAGGCAAGAATACCGGAATGGATTTCCATACCTTCCGCCAGCGGATCTTCCCGACCCAGGAATCGAACCCTTGTCTCCTGTGTCTCCTGCATTGCGGGCAGATTCTTTACTGCTGAGCCTCCAGGGAAGCCCCAGGGATACTGTTAAACGTCCTCCAGGGCAGAGGACGCCCCCCACCCCAAAGAACAGTCCAGCCCAGTTTGTCTGTGGTGTCAAGGCCGAGAAACTCTGCATCAGAAGCTTCTGAGCAGGAAGTGACAGGGCCAGAAGTGAACGGGAAATGCAGGGCGCGTCTTGTGAGGTCGCAGCAATGGCCTGGTCCTCAAGAGCACACTCCGCATCATTCCTCAGCTCTCGGGCTCTGCTTCATTAACTCGCTCTTCCTGGGGCAACTCTACTTTGACTATTGCGTCTTAGGACATAGAAATCTTTAACCAAATGTGACTTCGTCCTTTTGCATTAGAACATTATTATTCTGCTGGAGCCAAGAATTAACCTTTGTTTAATAGGAGCCCTTCCCTGGGGAGGAGACTGGGTTTCCCTCTCCTTGAAGGAGTCTCTGCTGGGAAGGGTGGGATTCAACCTCACCCGAAACAGGCATGGAAACGCTAATAGGACCCGGCAACTGGAATTGCTCAGATGCTTTGCATATTTATGTTTGAGACCTTCGTATGAACTGTTACTTTAAAAAAGAAGGATCAGTTCATCTTTAAAAGGAGGTGATTGATCGCTGCCAGTCGGGCATTTCTTCATTCTTGGCTTCCTCTTAGCCTCTGTAATAAGTTCTTCACGAATACCAGTCTGCTATTAAAGAATGGTATTCATCATAAGCCAAGCAGAGAGAAGGCAAGATTTGATGGGCACAATACCATATTTCAATCCACAGTGTCCTTTTGTTCAACTCAATCTGCTGCATCGTTAACGTTTGCAAAAACACACACACACACGCGCGCGCACACACACACACACACACACACACACAGATTTTGGTAAATGTTAATCAGCAGTGCACAGCCCCTTTCCCTACTCTATTACCCATTACTGGGCACTCCAGGTGATAATGTCCCACTAAACCTCCTATTTGCTTAAAGTGCAAGTGAAAAGTACTTTCTGCAGATCGCGTGCGGTGCTCTTTGCAGACTAAGTGGTCTGTAACAGTGGGGAAACTCTCTTCCTCTCTCTCCCCATCGCTCCTTTCTCCCAGCCCTCCAGTATCTGGGTGTGCGTCCAGCCTCCTGGCTCCTCACTGCCCTCCTGAGGGGTCATAACTTCGCAAGGCGTTCAGATGAGCTGAGACATGGAGAAAGAACCGCGCATGTGCTCACTGGTCAACACACCCAGAAGAGAGCCTTGGATCAGGGCACCTCTGGAGGGTGAGACCTCTCTGAACTCAGAAGTCCATTTCTTCCCACTTCAGATCTTATCAGACCATGCAAATTGCCATCAACCTTTCCACATCGGCTGAAACAGGTCTAAGTCATGGTCTTCCTTATTATCAGCGAAGTGATTAAAAGTCCATCAGATCAACTGGGCTCTGACACAACGTTAAAAATGTTCTCGGGTGAAATCTATTTCTCCACTCCTCTAACTGGTGTAAGTTCAGAGAGGCGCATAATGAAATCTTGCCCCATCCGTGTCAGCTCCTCAAGTTAACAATGAATATTAAAATCTAGGTGGCAAGAGCAGGATTCATCACAGGACATCAAAATCTGAACCCCAAAGGCCGTGCTACTGAGAGCAGCTACTTCACACAAACAGCAAATACTCAGCCTGACTGTGAAGAGGCAAGGGGCAAGGCTTCATCACACTTCCTGGAGGTCGGGTCAGTCTCCCTGTGGGCCTGGAATTAGCAGCAGCAGAATGAAGTGAGATGATTTTTACCTAAGTTAGGAGCGCGCTGCTAATTCAAGTCATTTGACAATTCCATCCCTGTTTCAAAAACCAGGGCAACTCACTCTGCTTTTTCTACAAATTGAACAAAATGTTTTCCCCAAACAGTTTCTTCTTTGTTTCTGTATGACATTATGTCTCTTCTCTATAAAAGCAATCCGTGCACAGATATGTATGAGGCCCTTGGCACATTTTAATTTTGTGAAAGATGCATCTACGAACTGTCCCCTAAACACACCAGCAGAGGTTGTTTTCGTTTTGTTTTAGGTGACACAGCCTTGGTGGCTCTCCTGTGTGCTGAGTAAAGAGGCAGAATCAAAAGATACCCTGCGTTACTGAGATACAGACAAATCAAACCAACAAAAGAATTATGTTTCTCAACATACTCGGGAGGTATAATTCTTGCACAATAGTTTGTTTTTAGGTTACTTTTTCTACTCTTAAATACAGGAAACTAGATCTTCTACACCAGGGCTTTGAACTTCTTTTGTACTTGACTCACCATAAGAAGCACATTTGATGTTATGGGCCAACTGTCACATATGTTTATATGTATAAATAAATAGCTATTTTAAAAATAGCATTTCCCTTGCTATATGAAAGGTACTCAGATGTATTCTATTTTTTTTAACCCACAATATTGATTCCACTGATTGATCTTGATCCACAATTTGAAAAACAATGTTCTATCCTAAAATGTATGAGCTGTTCAAAGCAAAACCCAAGAGGTAGTCTTCATTCTAGCATAATGACTTTTTAACAGATTGATTAACACTGACTGGGGCGGGGGTCCCCTTATGAAGTAAGGGGATGATCTGAACAGGTTATTAGCTCCCAGGGACCAAGATTTAAAAACGCCGGTGCCAGCCCGGACGTGTCTCAGTTCGGAAAGTGCACGCGTCCCTTCAGCTCCGCGCAGGTGGTTTCTGCTGCAGGGATGCGATCAGTGTCCGAGGCTTCCGGACAGCGGTTGCGTTTATTCCTCCCTCCCTCCCTTCCTGTCTTCCTTCTTTCTTTCTTCACTGCTTTCCTTTTGTTCTTTTTAAGTCAAGCTGTGTCTCCATGACGAAAGTGAAAAGCGTTGGTTGCCGGAACGTTTCCAAACGTCCTGACGCTCCGGCATCGCCAGCAGCCGGAACGGCTGTCCCTTCCCCGAGTCGCCGCTCACACAGCTGTTTTGGCCAGTTTCAGAGAGAGCTTCAGGTAGGGGAATTCTGATGATGTTTCTTGAGCTAAAGCTGAACACATATTGTCCATTATTTATCTAATATAGGAAATCATTTCCCATCAAAATGCAATTCTTGAGGGAAATTTCTCATTGCCTGGAAGGTTAGTTTCTGGAAAGTCGCCATAACACCATTAGATATTGAATAGAATTTGGGATAAAGTAGAGTCGTCTTGGAAAGCAGCCAAAAGATTTATTTATTGTTGCAAAAGATGCCTTCATGGGGATATTCCAACAATGAGGGCAACTTTCTAATGAGGTTCTAAAAGAGGCCTTTTTAAAACTGAAAATAAAATGGTAATAGCTTCAAAATAGTAATCAATATTCTTATATCTGGTTCACACATTTGACTTTAGTTTTTCATGTAAGATGAAATACTTGAATCTCATCACAGATATGACCTCTACAGGAAATTCAATGGGAAAACTATTTGAAACTCCATATTGCCAAAACAAATTGAAGCTCAATTCTGTATCAAATTACAAAGTATATTAGCAAAAACAAACTGAAAAAGAGAGATGACTACAATACAATTCAGCAGAAGATAATAAAGAAGAGAAAGAAAGTCAACTGAACTGTGCTATTGAACTCTAGGGGTGAGATGCTGTGGTTTCCACAAACTCTCAGAAAATTTAAAACTCAAGAATGGAGAGATTGGGTTAAATGAAAGATCTGCCTTAATTGTAGACTTGGAACATCAAGAACACAGATATTTTAAAATGCAGAACATTTTCCTGGTTTCTACCAAGGAGAATGATGAGGTATTAAAAGTCCTAAAGAACATTGGCTCTCCCCGATATTTGCAAGGCAGTAAGGAATAAATTGAGGTAAGTGATAAGAAAAATCATCCCCTCCTTTTTCATTATTAATGACCAAATATTATTAAATCAATAATTTGGGGAATGATCTGAATAGGTTATTAACTATCATGAATTATTAACCTAAAAGTTGATCAGAGCAATGAAAATAAGTTAATGGGGATCTCTGGATTTCTAATGAAATATCCCATCACTGACAAAACATCTCTGTTAGGATTTTTGGAACATGAAAAAGCAGAGACCACAGATGTCCTTAAGGAAGAGAACAACAACATTCCTTGCTGAATTACAGGAAATTAAAAAAACAGATATCCAGGATCACAATAACGGGAGATTAAATAGACGAGGTGAAAGCTGCCAATGGCTGCAGGGGACGCATCGCCCTCCTTGTCCACCCCCCACCTCATCCTGCACCAGTTGGTTCAGGAACCTCAAAAAATTGGGAAACAGCCATGGTTTGTCAGTCCTGGGTGTGCCTCGGGTAAGGGAGTTCGGCATAAAGCAATTAGCCCGTGGCTCTTGGCCAGCAGTGCTATCTGTTCCAATTACTCTGCCGTAAGCAAGGTGTGTGTGGAAGAGTCTTTTGTCCAGAGGTTATGCAAGAAAAGGCAGTGGAATGTGATTTCGTTTAGAAGGTACAAGGAGAGAAGAGAGAAGGGCTGGGGACGGGGTCCCGAGCAGGCACAGAAGGTTGGAGGGGCTGGACCTTTTTGGGAAACCACCATTGTTATCCTTGGGAACGTGGACACAAACAGACCGTGGATCCTGGCTGACAAGAGGCTGAAGGCAAACAGATGCCCCCTTGCTCTCTCTCTGTGTATACCTTCTCCACGCAGGCTTCCTGCTCAAACAGAAACCTGCCAAAAAGCATTAGCCTGTGGTAGAATTTCCCAATAGGAGAGTGACTCCATAATTGAAGAGTTTAATGACATGGACTTTTTTAACCATTTCGTGCAGTGTGAGCCCTGATGCTAATCAGGCAAAGAAAGTCACAGTCAACACGGGGTTCAGACTTCTGTGGACCCGACAGGTGGGCCAGAATTCCAGCCGAGACCTGGAAAGCAGAAATGTGGGGGGCTTGGCTATTTGCAGTGAGGTGGGGTGCCCTCGAGGCAGGCTGCAGGAATGTGTAGACGACTGGCCGCAGGAGCGGAGCGTGAACCAGAGCGCCATCGTTTGCTGTCTGTGAGATCTCAGGCAAGGCCTGATCTCTAGAGGGAGTCACAACACACACTTCCAGAGGCGGCTGTGGCTGCACTCGAATCACTAAATTTCCATGCCACACGCTGAGTGTTCATTCACTTGGCAGATACCCAGTGGGTTCCCTCTGTGTCCCTTGCACTGTTCTCACAGAGAGATGTCTGCTGTCACGGCCTTTACAGACGAGTCATGGGAATAACAATGAATGTGTGGACAAAAGCTGCGCACGATATCTTCAGGTGTTAAAGAGTGCAGTGAAGAGGATGAGACTCTGAGGCTGGGACACCACGTGATTCGAAGGGGCACGTTTTTTACTTCAGATGTGGAAGATTAGGAAAGGCTTCCTGCTAGAGATCAAGACTGAGCTGGAACTTGGAGAGCTGGAACGAGGGAGTGGGTGGATGATTCAAGACGAGAGAATTGCAAAAGTCAAGGCTCTCCATAGACGGTGGGTGGTGACCATCATGGGCTTCCCAGGGGGCTCGATGGTGAAGAACTAGCCTGCAAGCAAGAGATGCGGGTTTGATCCCTGGGTCGGGAAGGTCCCCTGGAGGAGGGCATGGCAACCCATCCCAGTATTCTTGCCTGGAGAATCCCACGGACAGAGGAGCCTGGCGGGCTACAGTCCAGGGGGCACAAAAGAATCGGACAAAAGTGAGCAGCTAAGCAATAGCAACGATGAAGATGCTAACAATTATTATGATTTCTTAAATGATTAAATTCTTATTAAATGATTAAATCAGGAGTTGAGACACTCAAGACCAGCTCCTACGGAAGACTCGCCTTTGAGGAAAGCAGTTACACCATTCACACCTTGCCCTCCCTCGAAGGGCTTGCATGTTGCCCTCGAGTCCTCTCTCTCCCAGCTGGTGCTGAGTCCAGGGGCAGCATTTCACCCCTTCTTAGACTCCTTGGAGATGGGCTTGCCATGCATTTACCCCCTAAGACTAGAATTATTTGTACAAGTACGAGATGGCATTGGAGGCAGTCCAGGCACACAGGCGGAGACTCATTGGCAGTTAAATCATGCTAAGACATAACAGTAAGTAAATATGCCCGAAAAGGGGATTTTAGTCATCCAAGGACACAGAAAAACCACAGCCCTGGCCTCAAAACTGCATTCCTCATATATCTTAACTCATGTTCTTATGCTATAGGGTAAACCAAATAAATCAAGAGCCTCTTGGGACAGATCGAGAATAAGCCTGCAATAAATTCCATTAAACTTACTTGTCAGTGCCTTGCCTGGAAACTTCACTTCTTTGGGAAATTAAAAAATATTATTGAATGCTGTGGCGATGTGGCAGGAATTGAGAAGGAAATTCTCTCCAGAATGTCTACCTAATTTTTGAGGAGGTTAAATAATTGGAGACAATTGAGTTTTGTGGAGATCCGTCACATGTTGGATTCAAATAGGATAAAAGAACTTTCTTTTCTGCACATGACACACTTACGATTTTATTAACCTAAAAGTGGTATGCAGCTGCTCATCTTTGTCTTCTTTAGTTCCTGAATTACTAATTGCTAACACAAGGCACAAAGCAAGCACTCAATAAATATTAGTTGAATAAATGAGAATGGATAAAATGGCTCAGAATCCTGTAAATTCATTATATGTGGTAACTATTTTTTTTTTTTAGCATTTCCTGTGTTAAATGTTTGACATAGATTATCTAATTTATTGCCTTAAAGTAGATTTTACTCTATTTTGCAGATGAGTGAGCTGAATCTGAGTGATGTTCGACAGTCAACCAGCATTTATTACGCTGACTTTGCGCCAGGCACACATAGCTAGTCAGTAGCTATTCCGGCTTGTCTGACTGCAGTCTCTGCTCCTAACCACAGTGTTCTGCTGGTTCTGAATGGATAATGCTGGAAGCCGAGTTTACCAGACTCTAAATCTGATGTAACTTCCCACCGATTCCCAGGAAGAGCAATGTCAGGCGAACATGGGACTATGAAGGGTTCTCATGGTGCACCTTCACGTCATCAGCAGTCTCCTTTTTCTGCATGTCCACACACATGCACCTACAAAGCATGGTCTGGTCTATGTTTTTCATTAAACCTAACAAGCATTTTCATTGCAACATGCAGGCCAAGCTTGAGAGCAACAATTTTCCATCTGGTAACCAGACATTAGGACACATTTTAAGCAACTAACTGGTCACACCACGTGGATCCCTTGGGCCAGATGGAAACTGGAAATAGCACAGGTGAACTGGGAGGCTTGACACGGCATTTCTGCAGGGAGAAAAAGGCCATGGGAGATGAAGGCACTCTGAGTGTCTGCTTGCTCAGGACACTGGAGCTGCTTGCAGTCATGTGGGTATTATACCAGGCCCTGGCCAGACACCTCAACCTTCTTCCTGGTCAGATTGGGCAGTGCCCCCTTATTTCTCTTTGGAAAAGGATGGGAACAGTTTGAGGGGCAACCAAGCACAGCAAGAGAATTGTTACTGCCCGAGACGGTCAGCAGAAGGGGCTTAAATCAGTGGACCTCGGCCATGGGCACTCGGGGCAATGTCTGGGAACATTTTTGGTTGACAGTGGGAGGCTGGGCGAGCATCTGGTGTGCTGAGCCTGAGAACACCGCTAGGCACGGCACGGGACAGCTGCCCACAGGAGAGCCACACGGCTTCCCCCGCCCCCATGTCATAGTGTCAAGGTTAGCAGAGCAAACCTGGATTGAACGATGAAGGCGATGCTGATAATCATGACCCCACAAATAGTTAAAGCTCCTGTTTACTGAATGACCTCCTCAAGCCTGCCTCTAGTGTACTTCATTGTCTATTTAATTACCATTCAAATTACCATTACTATTTAAGTCTCATATCGACTCCCATACTGTTTATGAGGTTCTCAAGGCGAGAATACCAAAATGGTTTGCCATTCCTTATCTTCTCCGGCAAGGAGACCAAACCAGTCAATCCTAAGGAAATCAATCCTGAATACCTTTTGGAATGACTGATGTTGAAGCTGAAGCTCCAATACTTTGGCCACCTGAGGCCAAGAGTGAATTCACTGGAAAACACCCTCATGCTGGGAAGGATTAAGGGCAGGAAGAGAATGGGTGACAGAGATGAGATGACTGGAAGGCATCATCGATTCAGTGGCCATGAATTGGAGCAAATCCAGGAGACAGTGAAGGACAGGGAAGCGTGGGGTGCTGCAGTCCACGGGGTCACAAAGAGTTGGACAGAACTTAGCGACTGAACAATAATTAACTCCCAATTGTTCTACAGAGGTAAGAAAACTCTAGACTCCTGAGGTATTAAGCAACTTGCCCAAGGTCCAGACCGAGAATGCAGCAAAACTGGGACTCAAGCCTGGAACTACATGGCCCTGCACACTTAGACCCTGGACCACACAGCCTGAGTTTGCTTCTGTGGCTAGGTGTGGGTGGATCACTCAGTTCTGAAAACCTTCCACAAGAAGTGAAGACTGAATCCTCCACCGAAAGTCTCCATCAGAGTCCCAGAAGCTGCTCTCTCCGCTTTCATGCCTCTCCCTGGGGGTGAAGTGATCCCCCTTGGCTCAGTACTCTCATGCGATACCTGACACATGGTGATTCTCACCCTGGGGGCATTTTGGCTCCCAGGGGACATCTCTGATTGTCACAACTTGGGGTGCGGGGAGACGGAAACATTGCTGAACTTCCAGGTTTGAATCCCTGGAATTTTGGCGCATCCTTGCTATGCGATCTTGGACAAGCTACTTAGTAACTCAGACAGCAGAGAAGACCAGCCGAGAGAGGCCAGGGATGTTGCTGACAATTTTACACTGCACAGGAGAGACCCCACAGTACAGGTTTTGGCCTCAAATGTCAATAGCGCCCAGGTCGAGAAACCCTGAAGTAGCAGCAAAGTGGAAAATCAAGAGTTGTAGAGAAACTAGCTTTTATATGGTGAAGACCTACTGTTGCTGTTTTCTATGCCATCCCTTAATTCTGCTTCAGATCTTGTTTCACGATCCCCACTCTGAGCCTGTGGAATTCTGCAGGGGCTAGAAGCTCCCTGGCATCGCCAGGGATGGCATGGTCTAGACCTGACTTATCGGAGCAGCCTATTTATCTGGCCAAAGTGGTTGGTTGGGTCTGACACCAGCACCCTCAACCTGATGCCATAGAGTATTGACTGAAACTTCTAAGGGAGGCCAGATCCTTGAAGCTAGACTTAGTCCTGGGGGGCGATGAAGGTGGAGCTGCTGGGGGCCACCTGGTCACCATGCGGAAAGGGACCACCCCAATATGGAGCCAACACTGCAGAGGCGGACCAGAGAAATACACAGAGGGAGCCAAGCATTTGTGGTTTAATTTGAGGCCTTGAACTAGCAATACCTAAAGTCAGCTATCCTGGACTTTTGACATACAAGCCAGTAAGCTGTCCAGTCATGTAAGCCATTTGGAGTTGCATTTTTCTGCCCATTGCAGCTGGAAGAGGCCCAGCTGATACCTTTTCCTTTGAGGTCTTGATAACACAAACGACTTTCATTGAAAAACAAAAATAAAGAGATGTCTGCAAATTCCTTTGCATTCTCTACAAGAGATTTCATAACGCAATATGTAAATCTGGGGAAAACTCTGGAAGGCAGAATTTTCCTGACAAAGAGATATCTAACAGAACAGCCACTGGCTATTCATAACACGAGAAAAAGCTGGCAGCCCTGAATTCTGGAAGTCAGGTACAGAGAGCTGTAGTTTCATCTATCTTGTCAAGAGTCTAGGTGCTGGGAGAGCAGCATTTCTGACGCCTGTTATAATGACATCCACGAGGCAGGTGTGCATGTCAAGCTCTCAGCCGGCTCGTGCGCAGCGTTAGAAAGAGGATGCTGGCAGACGCACAGCGCTGGGGGAGAAAGCCCGTGAACATGTTCATGCAAAATGGGAGTTGCACTAGAAGGATCTTCTAGGTGAAAAATGTCCTGCGGCAAGTCTGGAACCACACAGAGGACCTTCACCCAGGCGCAGAGTCCAGGCGAGGTTCAGGAATGTCACGGCAATGACTCCCAAAGCACACGCCTGGAGTCACAAGCCAGGTGATCTTAGGGGGTCCTTGAGCAAGCATATAAGCAATCTGGATAGTTATAAAATTGCTTTTAAAGAGAATGGAAATAAAAACATAACTAGCACATGAAACAAGGAGTTTAGTGACTTTCATTGCTGAGTACAGGAGTCAGCAAATGTTTTCTGTAAAGAACCAAATAATAAATAATTTTAGAGCTGTGAGCCAGCCAGTCTCTACTCAACTACTTAATTCTGTCCTTGCAGTGTGAAGGCATCCTTAGTGAGACAGTAATGAATGGGCATGGCTGTGTTCCAATCAAAATGTATTAAAAAAATTAATTCAGGTGGGGCATAGATCCGGTTAATGTTATAAAGTAGGTTGAAGAGAGTTGAAAACTTGTGAACTCTGTATGGGATCCTGTACTTTCAGTGCTGTTCGTGATGGTGATAAAATAATCACCATCATCATCGTTAAATCATTTCTTCTTTATAGGTGCTTTTGGAGTGTCTATATGCGCCAGAACACGGTACGAGACACTGTGATCGAACTGTGAGTAAGACAGGCACGGCGTGTCCCTGACTAATTTTGCTATGAGCTGTGAAAAGAAGGGTTATTGGTAGGTGAGGAGTGGGAGCGTCTCTGAGGGGGAACACGGAAGGCAGCCAGTGAAGGAAGGAGCGGGGCTTGAGAAAGGCTGGGCCGCTCGCAGTCTCGAGAGGAGGGAACAGCGCGTGCGCCGGTTCAGAGGCCGGAAAGAGCTCCAGGCACCTCCCGGGCCGGGCCGCTGGGGAGGCCGGGGACAGCGGGGCGCGCCTGCCGGAGGGCAGCACGGCGCAGACGCGGGGAGACGCGGCGCGCGGGACGGCCGAGGCCGGGCTGCTCTCCCTTCAGCCCGTGGACCCGGGGCGCGGAGCGAGCGGGTCTTCCCCCGACCAGCCCGGGAGCGCCGCCACAAGAGCATCGGCGCGATGCCTCTTCCGCGCCAGGGCCCTGCTGCTCTGAGCGGTACTCACCGGATTCTCCCCGTAACCTGCTGGAGGGGGCTGTGCTTGCTTCCCACTTACAAAAGCAGAGCCTGAAGACCTGAGAGGTGCGGGGAAGATGACCAGGTTCCTATCGGGGGGGGAATCAAAGCCCTGACGTGGCCCAGGTTTGTGTGGTTCCAAGGGCCAGGCTCTTATATTGAATAGCTTAGGGACCTGCTAACTATGGCCCAAGGACCAAATCTGGCCCCGACTTGTTTTATAAAGTTTTATGGAAAACGGCCACAGCCATTTGTTGACATAGTCTATAGCTGCTGTCCAGTTGACTAACCGCCACAAAGGCCGTAAGACCTGCAAAGCCAAAATTAGATACTACTAACTACGAGAGTGAAAATGGTGGCTTAAAGCTCAACATTCAGAAAACGAAGATCATGGCATCCGGCCCCATCACTTCATGGGAAATAGATGGGAAACAGTGGAAACAGTGTCAGACTTTATTTTGGGGGCTCCAAAATCACTGCAGATGGTGACTGCAGCCAGGAAATTAAAA
Organism: Nanger dama; assembly: GCA_917880005.1. Taxonomy (NCBI): domain Eukaryota; kingdom Metazoa; phylum Chordata; class Mammalia; order Artiodactyla; family Bovidae; genus Nanger; species Nanger dama. The sequence goes on from CAKJTW010000042.1 coordinate 2,809,678, forward strand.
GACGCTTACTCCTTGGAAGGAAAGTTATGACCAACCTAGAGAGTATATTCAAAAGCAAAGACATTACTTTGCCAACAAAGGTCCATCTAGTCAAGGCTATGGTTTTTCCTGTGGTCATGTATGGATGTGAGAGTTGCACTGTGAAGAAAGCTGAGCACCGAAGAGTGGATGCTTTTGAACTGTGGTGTTGAAGAAGACTCTTGAGAGTTCCTTGGACTGCAAGGAGATCCAACCAATCCATTCTAAAGGAGATCAGCCCTGGGATTTCTTTGGAAGGAAGGAATGATGCTAAAGCTGAAACTCCAGTACTTTGGCCACCTCATGCAAAGAGTTGACTCATCAGAAAAGACTCTGATGCTGGGAAGGATTGGGGGCAGGAAGAGAAGGAGATGACGGAAGATGAGATGGCTGGATGGTATCACTGACTTGATGGACATAAGTTTGAGTGAACTCCAGGAGTTGGTGATGGACAAGGAGGCCTGGCATGCTGCAATTCATGGAGTCGCAAAGAGTCGGGCATGACTGAGCGACTGAACTGAACTGAACTGCTACAAAGGCTGTAAGACCTGCAAAGTCAAAATTGGATACTATCTAACTCTCTATGAAAAAGCTTGCCAAACCCTGGTCTAAGTAAGCTTCCCTAGTGGCTCAGATGGTTAATAATCCACCTGCAATACAGGAGACCTGGGTTCAATCCATGGGTTGGGAAGAGCCCCTGGAGGAGGGCCTGGCAACCCACTCCAGTATTCTTGCCTGGAGAATCCCATGGACAGAGGAGCCTGGTGGACTACAGTCCATGGGATCGCAAAGAGCTGGACATGACTGAGCGACTAAGCACAACAGGGGTCTAACCTATAAGGGCAGGAAGTTCTTTCTTGCTAGTAGACTGTCCAAAATGAAAGAGCTGCGTCTAAAACACTTTTTCATCAGCTTTACTCCCCCAGAATATTTTTACCCCTACTTCTCAGATCCTTTTCCCATTCTGTTGTCATGCAGCATTTTATTTTGCCCTTAGGACTTAACTATGATTTTTAAAAAAATACAGCGATATACAAATCACCACAAGGAGAGAAATATTTTTTTGAAGTTTTTCAGGAGGAACTAACGACATAGCACGTGATCGTCTGTTCCCACAAGGGGACAAAGCTTCCTTCTCCCTGTGGTTGACGTCTGTCCTCCTGGGGATGCCTTGTGTGTTGGGCCGTCTTGAGGGAGAGCTAGACTGGCAACCGCACACTTTCTCTGTCAAACAGATCAGAATCAACAGCTAACAGAGAGGCACTAACAGACGACATGCCATGTGGCAGCTGGAGCTAAGGTGGGGAGTGAGTCCTGGGTTTGAATTCTGGCTGAAATCTCAGGTGATGTTTTCTTGACTCAGTTTACACATCAGCACAATGAGAAGGATAACCAGTTTGGCTTCCAGTTCTATTAAGGTCCCTCCACATAGAATTAGAATTGACGTCAAAAGGCGCTCCCCTGGTGAACCAACAGAAGCACCGTGTCTTAGCATACTCTCTGAATGTCAGCTACAGTGCAGTGAAGGGTTTTATCCACACTAGCTGGAAATCTCATGAAGAGTGCCTCATCTCCTCCTGGAAAGGGAGTTGTGATGTTTTTGCTTTTGCAGAAATTCAAGTTAAGGGAATGGATGGATCATCCAAAGACTGGAGTTGCTTAAATGATGATAAAATGAGAATATGGATGATTTCAGAAGTAGGCAAATGTTTTAAAATGACTTAAGTCATTTTCTGAGCAAAGCAACTTGAATCTGTGGCTCTGCTCATGAGATAAAACTTGGGAGGGAGACGAACTTAAGACGCACGCCAGATGACAGTTTCTCGCCGGGGTCTGGGTCTGGTGCACCTCAGCGTCTCTGCCCTGCCATCATCAATGCTGCCATAGTAGACACACCTCTTGTACTATTATTCTATCTTTAAATAAACTCAGTTCTTAAATAAATGTATTCAAACAGTAAATTTTATATCAGAACTGACAGTGAAAAAGCTGGCAATAATAGCTACCAAATTGCCGGTTTGATTTGGCCCTCATTTTATATGAAAACTGCACATTAAAATAAACACATTACAATTAAATTGTTAAGAAGTTTATCTACCGTTTAAAATGCTACTGTATACTATCAGGGATTCACGTGTCTTCCAAAATACTCCCCTAAGGGGATATAAAAATTCACACATGTAAACATTTTATTTGATATAGTAAGCATTTTATTTGAATTAAATATTAAATGGTATGAAGCGTGCACGTGTGCTTTGTTATATGGAAACATGGCATGTTTAAAACAAACCAGCCAACAGAAAGCGGGGCGAGGCTGCAGCGGGACCCGAGCTGTGCGGAGGCTGAGGGGTGTACCTACGGCATTAGTGACTCGTCACCTTGAAGAAAGGCTCGACAGAGCCTTTGTTTATTCTGCAAACCACGTCAGGATAACTGCTGCAAGTTAAGACGCTGAGGACGCCTCCTGAAGCGTGCCTGTGCGCGTGGGCTTGGGGTCCCTGGGAAGCCAGGTGCCTCTACTCCTCCGGGCAGCCAAGGAAGTGGCATCCTGGTCTTACACAGGTGCCCTCCATGCCAAGCCAAGGCCAGGTTCTTGACTGCACTTGGCTGCCTCAGTCCTGCCAGGCAGAAGGAAATCCTTGTTTGGTGTCAAACAGCAGCATACCTGCCTCCAGGGACCACGTCCCAGCTCCGTCATCCCACCAAGGGCAGAGTGGCCCGAGGGCTGCCTGCCTTCCTCAGCCCCGCCCGGGCACTTGCTGCCTCTCCTGACCAGGAGGTTTCATCTAAACGTCACCTTATCACAGATGACCCTTCATCCTATGATCTGGCGTGATATCTTTATAGCTTTCATCTCTGTCCAAAAATCATATGTATTTGTTTAAATGGTTAATCTCAGGTTCCTCAACTGGGCTGTGCATTCTTTAAAGGCAAAGCTTTTCAGTCCCTTAACGTAGGCATATCCCACTCCTGTGTCTTCAAGGACAATTAAAAAAATATATATATATATATATTTTTTTCAGTTCATACATAATACACTTATAAGCTTGCAGCTCTCCCCGTAGCGTAACTGTGACAGAATGTAGTGGCGTCTACACTTAGTTGGTTTTGTGTGCATGCGTGCTTTCTAGGGAAATGCATCTGTCTTTTTACAGACAGCCTCTGAATCAAGCCCTTCAGTAAAATTTATGTATGTTTTAATAATTTCCTTGCTGGTATAAATGCTTTGTATTTGAAAAGTTATCCAGGGTATTATATAAAAGACTTGCTTGACCTTATGAAGTTAAGTCATAGTCACTGAATTTTAGGAAGGATTAAGGGTTAAGCTTAATCCTTGTGGCTTTCTTGGTGGCTCAGATGGTAAAGTGTCTGCCTGCAATGCGGGAGACTCGGGTTCGACTCCTGGGTCAGGAAGATCCCCTGGAGAAGGAAATGGCAATCCACTCCAGTATTCTTGCCTGGAGAATCCCATGGACGGAGGAGCCTGGTGGGCTACACTCCATGGGGTTGCAAAGAGTCGGACACGACTGAGCAACTTCAGTAGGTAGGTAAGGGTTAAGCTTATAAAAAAATATTAGATGTAATCATATTGGCCAATAGCAAGAGGTAGTCTATGAACGTCATTATTTTGAATAAAGGATTAATGTTTAACATTCCCAAATTATGTTTTAAGTGTTTGGTAGGACTGGTTAAAAAAGTTTATTTTCAATGTTTCTTTAAATTTCAAATAAAACTTATAGTTACAATGTTAAAAAAATTTATGTGCCATGCCAGGCATAGTGGCTGGCATGTAACAGATATTCCATAAAGGCTGCTGAATAAATGAACGGACTTATGAAGACTGACTTTCCAAGCCCTGGGAAAAAAATCCGGATTCATCACTTTCCATTATGGGGCAAAACCTATATTTCCTTTTCAACTTTCTTGCCTGCCTGGAATTTAAAAGAACTCTTTTTTCCCCTTTAAATCCCATTCCTAGGCCTGCCACTCGTGGGTTAAATAAGCTCACTTAATATTTTTTTTTCCCATGTGGGCTTTGCTTGGGCTCCATAGATGTGCCGTTGAGCATGTTTTATGAGCTTACATTTATTTTAGACACTTTGGCCCAGTGGACACGATCTTGTAAGCCTGAACTCTCCAGCTGACATGCTGTTGAACATAATGGGGAGGTTTAAAAGGTATCCCGTGGAGTAGAGCGGATTGCAGGGTGCCAGGGCAAAGGAGAGTGGGCGGTGGAGCCACAGAAAAGCTTCGTGCTCTCTCCCTGGCAGCCACAGCCCTCTTGCCATGACCTGCAGTTTCAAGAAGTCATTCCTAAGCCAGGCGGAGGGTGCAAAGCTGCCCAACCGCTGTGCTCGGGACGCAGCGCTCCTGACAAGGCTGCGAGCGGGTGGCAGCATTGCATAAGCAGAGCTGGGCGCCCTGGTCTAGCTGAGTGGCAGCCGGGGAGTGGAGTGTCCGAGTTGTGTGTGGAATTTTGGATGGAATCCATAGGCCCCAGAAATTCCAGAACACTCTTCCTTGAACAGGGTCCTCAATGATGGAAGCTAAAATGTTGCTGGGCATAAATACACTTTGAAAGAATGCCATACCTCAAAGCACAGGGGAATTCACCTGAGGAAAGGGAATTTTAAAGGTACCTGAAAGCCATACAATCTCCCTTTAGATAGAAATCTTTTATAAAAATTTTATTTAGTTATTCATTTTGCATTTTGGGGGCAAAGTTGTCAGTCCCAACAGAACAAAGGCACTTAAAACTGGAGAGTTAACACAAGTAAGATGAAGGGTTAAAATTGGTATCCTCAACTCAATTCAAATCAAACATTCACTTAATGCCAATTCTTTGCTAGTGATTTAAGAACAGAGACAAACAGGCCTTATAAGGTCCTGAATTTTTCCTTCACAGGCTCAAAAAAATTAGTCACTGCACTTTCCTGTGGTCTGTCCAGCCCCAGCAGATTGTAAAGCAAGAGGAAAGAAATGTGGCCTGTTCACTTCTAAATTCCCAGTCTAATCCAAAGCTTGGAACATAGGAAGTTTCCGGTGAAAACTTGAAACGAATCACAGTAAGCCCCAGTAGCCTTCCCTGGGGCCACAGTGGTAAAGAATCTGCTTGCCAATGGAGGAAACATGGGTTTGATCCCTGGGTCAGGAAGATCCCTGGAGTAGGAAATGGCAACCCACTCCGGTATTCTTGCCGGGAGAATCTCATAGACAGAGGAGACTGGTGGGCTACACAGTCCATGGGGTTGCAAAGAGAAGGACACGACTGAGTGGCTGAAGAGCAGCAGGGCCCAGTGCCTGCCCTTAGGAAGCTCACTGTCAGTAGGAAACAGGTAAGAGAATAAGGGGATTAGAGAGACAGGGGACGGGGCCGAAAGCAGAACCATCCCCAGACAGTGTGAGACAAGAGGTGAAAACGCGATTCAGAGGGACGAGGTGGGGCTGCAAGATGCTTCCAAGGGGCATGAAGTCCAGATGAACTCCAAAAGGTGGTTCCAGACAGAGGGAACAGGTTGCGCAAAAGACTGAAGAGAGAGGCATTTTGTTCCTTGGAGCTTAATAGACCACAACTTACAAAAATAGCCTATTTCCAAAATGGCAGGTGCAAAGTCTTCCACCAAGCCAATGGCAAAGGGATTTACCTGTCCTCAGGTTAATGTCGCTAGAAGAGACAGGGACATGTAGCTGATCCTAAGATAATATGTTACACTCATTAAGATCTGCCAATCGTTGAATCAATAGACCTACTATTATACATTTCCCGCTAAATAACTAGAAGAAGCCAATAAACTACACATAAGAAAATGAGAAAAAGAGAATGTCCCTCCCAAGACCTTCACTGAGCACTGCAGGTCCTTGTTTAAGTTTTGTTCCAAAATCTTCATTTGTAAGAGACACAAGTCAGAAGCATGCTATGAATTAGGTTGTACACTCAGCAGATGGAGGGAGACCTGTGATGTAATTAAAACCTCAATCGATGACCTTTAAAAAGTGTGTGAATAGCTGGAGACTGAGGGCTTCATATTAAAAAGCAGGGACATTACTTTGCCAACAAAGGTCTCTAGTCAAGGCTATGGTTTTTCCAGTGGTCATGTATGGATGTGAGAGTTGGACTGTGAAGAAAGCTGAGTGCCGAAGAATTGATGCTTTCTACCTGTGTTGCTGAAGAAGACTCTAGAAGTCCCTGAGACTGCAAGGAGATCCAACAATCTATCCTAAAGGAAATCAGTCCTGAATATTCACTGGAAGTACTGGTGCTGAAGCTGAAACTCCAATACTTTGGCCACCTGATGCGAAGAGCTGACTTGTTTGAAAAGACCCTGATGCTGGGAAAGGTTGAAGGTAGGGGAGAAGGGGACGACAGAGGATGAGATGGTTGGATGGCATCACCGACTCGATGGACATGAGATTGAGTGAAGTCTGGGAGTTGGTGATGGACATGGAGGCCTGGTGTGCTGCAGTCCAGATATCTTCCAAATTAGCCAGTGGCTACTCCAGGCGTATTTCCAAGGGATCTTTCAACTCCCCAGGCCAAGCCCAACCTGCACAGGTCCTACTTGAGTGTAGAGCTTTCTCAATACAAATAATTGCTTACAAAGGTGGTTAGCTCACGCTGGTCCCTGGGCAGTCTCTGAAGCCATTTATGAATTACACATCCTGTATCCTTGAGTGTGATTACTGAGTCTTTAGTTTGGACATTTGGCTCACTAGAATGTGAGCTTCTTGATGAAGCCCTCAGTTCAGTTTTTGGAGAAGGCAATGGCAACCCACTCCAGTACTCTAGCCTGGAAAATTCCATGGACAGAGGAGCCTGGTGGGCTGCAGTCCATGGGGTTGCTAAGAGTCAGGCACGACTGAGTGACTTTACTTTCACTTTTCACTTTCATGCATTGGAGAAGGAAATGGCAACCCACTCCAGTGTTCTTGCCTGGAGAATCCCAGGGACGGGGGAGCCTGGTGGGCTGCCATCTAGCAGCAGCAGTAGCAGCATATGACCTCTTGACATGAGGCTGCTGCTGCTGCTGCTAAGCTCGCTTCAGTCGTGTCCGACTCTGTGCAACCCCATAGACATGCGGCTAGAACATAAAGTAAGTGCTCAGCAGATGACAGGGGCTGAACACTCAGGTTTTGTCCTACTTTAAGAACCGAGACGCTGCTCCTGTGCAGTCACTCTGGGTTGTTTCCTCGCTCTTCTGCCAATAGCCTGAGTCATGTTTCACCTTCTCCATGAGAAAGAAGACGCTGTAACCGATGGCGAAGTGTCCATTGTCACCACTTAGCTAACTGACCAGGGCTTCCCAGGTGGCTCAGATGGTAGAGAATCTACCTGTCCTTCAAGAGGCCCAGGCTCAATACCTGAGTCAAGAAGACCCCCTGGAAAAGGAAATGGCAACCCACTCCAGGGTTCTTGCCTGGAGAATTCCATGGACAGAGGAGCTTGGCAGTCCATGGTGCATGGAGTCGCAAAGAGTTGGACACGACTAAGTAACCAAAACACACACACACACACACACACACACACAGCCAACCCACCGGGAACGAGTGCAGAGCTAAATTCCTCGTATGCATAATGAAGTAGAAATTTTTATTCTATTTTAGAGGGAAGTGAGCAGAGACCCAGAGGGATGACACAGCTTTCACTTGGCCTTAAAAATCTAGTAAATAGTAATTACTATTTATTGTGAAAAAAAAATCAGTAATTTACACTCTCAATAAATTGCTTTAGCAAAAGCTAAATATTTGTTCAAAAAGCTGCTTTTTGTTTTAGTTAAGGATATTTGCTTAAGAAGAGCTTGAACTGAGTTTGATTTCTGATTTTAAAACACACAAGAGATGCTTATTAGATACGGGAAGGAAGGAGACGAAGGAAGGAATCGGTGAGAACAAAGGAATAAATAAATAAGAACAAAGAAAAGGACCAATAAGTTTAAAAAAATTAAACATGAAATTGAGTCAATCTTGATCATAAATGCTCACCTTTAAGCAGGATGCCCCTTATTAACCAACCTGGGTGTTTAGCCAACCAATTTGATATTATTGGTTCTGTGTGGACAACATCTCATTCAGCTTTTAGCTAATGACATATTATTTTAGGTTGCATCTCAGCATAACTAACGCAAAATAGTAAAAATCTCAGTGGAAAAGAAAACCCTAAAAGTCCATTTGACTGTCCAAATTGCCTTAAACACTCTTTAACACAATATAATTTCAACACAAAAATAATTCTTAGTTTCGTACAATTCTTCAAAAAGCAATTTAACCAATATACAAGTGCTACTGCCTGACCCCAGGGCCGGAAATTAGGCAGAATGTCTTTAGAGTAACTGCTCTGCATCCCACCGTTCCTGCTCCTGCGCTATCAGATTTTCATAGTTACAGGTGATATTACGGCTTAGGGTCACATTGATTAATGTTTATTCCATGGCAGGCATTATGAGAAACACCTTACCTATATCATCTTATTTAATTTTTAATAATATTTTATTAATCTTTCTTAAATCAGGGAAGCCTAAAGAACAAATAATAGTAAGGAAAGCTTATGATTTCACCTGAGATAAATCAAAAGACATTAATAAACAAAAGTGAAAAAAGGTAATAAATGCTTTACGGTTGAAAAATTCAGGTAGGCAAGAAAAGTTGCTATTAAAAACCTTGAAACAACACCCCCTTCTTTTGTCTAAAGAGTAACTGCAAACTGGATGTTTTCCTTTTTTTTTTTCTGGAGGTTTTTATGATTCCTTCCAGTAGGAAAAAGAAACCAAACTCCATACTATCTCATTTGATTTTAATCCTCATAATGATCTTGTGAAGCAAGCACTATTGCTCTGGCCAGATTTTAGATGAGGAAGCTGATTCTTGCAATCAGTTAAGTAATGTGCCCAATGTCTCACAAGTAAAAAATGACAGGAGCAGGACTGGAACCTGAACTTCTGACTCTGGAAGCTGTTTGTTCTTTTTATCGGGTACTTGTATCACAACTGGTGGTCCTCTTTGGGTTTCCTGATATGGGCAGCCATGACAAGAAAGCGGACAAAGTGGACAGGGTGTCACCAACCGTGGCCATATGGGCCAGACCAGCACACAGGTGAGGCTTCATAATAACTTTCTGCAGGCGTATTCAAATTACAAGCCTAAATACCGTGTGTCAGGCTTGCAACAAATGTCTCCTTGCCCAGGGAAGGTGATGTTTGGGGCAAATATAATGCTGATAAGTGCGTTTAGGGGCAGGCTGGCAAACACAGAGGCTTACCATGCGGTTAATTACCAGCCTATTGCTCAGATTCCTCACTGTAAAAGCAAGTGCTCTGAGGAATTCAGCTGTGTGCCCGTATACAATGGGGACTTGGGTGGGAAACGTGTTTGAGCTGTTGGCTTTACAGATGGAAGAGTAGGGAGCAGGCTGCGTCATTTTGCCCATCAGCTGGAACTGCAAGGAGCTCTGGCCTCTGAAATTCCTTTGCCGAGTTTTCTCCCGAGTTTTCTCCCGAGTTACCACCGCTACCTATCGGATCTCTGGTCTTGCCTCAATCCAGCCAAGCACACCGTTTCTCATCTTTCTATCCGAGGAGAATTTGAAGTCTAGTGAAACCATCCGATACTTAACAGGATTGGCACGGGCAATTTCTTAGGAATTATCACCTCGAGTTCCACCTGGTTTACATGATGGGCTTGGCGGCTTCCGTGACCTAAAGTACAGGTTTTCCAACCCCCACCTGGAAGTCAACTCTTGCCAAAGAGACCCTTTAACATTTACATAGCTCATCATTCCCAACCTTGTTCAGTGTGCCCTTTGGAACTGCTATTTTGGGGGAAAGGCCGCTTATGAGAGGAGGAGAAGTCCTTTAAGAAGAGGTCTAAAAAATGAGTTAGTCCAGCTAACACGGCGTTTTCCAAAAATAATGTACTTTTGCTAAAAGTGTGAAATTAACATCAAATGAAGATCTCTTAAGAAGCTCTAAGATTGAGATGACTATTGTAGATGCATATAGTAGGTACTTGATGCAATCAGCGTGTTCTGCACAGGTAATTACTTTTACTACTAACCGTGCCTCCCACTCAGTGAGAAAGAGAAGCAGCTCCAACTCGACTTAATCACGAGGATGCTTCATTACTGCGCTACCACCTACTGGGTAAAACAATTCGCTTGTTCTATTCAGCAGCTCTCACAAATGAGAAAAATTTATTAACTTGTGAGCAGAATGGGACGTATTTGGTATGCACAAAGGAGATTACCTCCTTGATTTTAAAAATACACAGAGGACTCAGATAGGTGTGTGGACCATCTTGAAATAAGATCTTTCTGGAAAAGTTTTGTTTTCGTAATGTTGCAGCTGGTTTGCAATGGCTGCCCACTTCAAGGTGCCTGGAGACCTTTTAGAGCTGTTAGGGAGGTGAGAGAAGACAGTAGTAGGTAAGGGGGTGATGGAATCAGACAAACGTGGAGTCAACCATGGGTGACCTTGGGTGAGTCATTTACCTTCTCTTTTTCTTCTGTTGTGTGGAATAAGGAATAAGCACAATATCTGCTCCATCCTGACTTAAAGTCAGTTGTGCTATAAGGCATATGTGTGTTTCTAAAAGGAATCATGCTATTCCAAATCACACAATAAATCCACAGAGCTTGTGGGGAAGAAAAACGGACTTCGGAGCACAATGCTGATGTCAGGAACAAATAATAAAAAAAGAGGCAACTAATAAGAATGATGGCACTTCTTTACACATCCAACGGTTAAAAAATGAGTAAACACATAATAAATGTGTCATTTTATCTTGAAAAAGGTTCACAGAAGTACATGCTAGCAGCGATGCAGCTGTGAGTTATTGTGAAGCGGTGGGCGGTGGGTAATCTGAAATTGAGTAGGAAGTTGTAACACCAGACTTGGATGGGTGTGGCTTGTAACATACCTGGTTAGTTGGCAGGCGGTCCATGTTCAAGGTGGGCCCATGTCTGCCTTTATGCATCTCTACGTGGCTATACCCAGTCAGCAGTAAAGAATCTGCCTGCCAATTCAGGAGACCCGGGTTCCATCCCTGAGTCAGGAAGATCCCCTGGAGAAGGAAATGGCAACCCACTCCAGGATTCTCGCCTGGGAAATCCTGTGGGCAGAGGAGCCTGGTGGGCTACAGTCCATGGGGTCGCAAAGAGTCGGACACGACTTAGTGCTTAAACAGCAACAATGCGGCTTGATGCAGAAGTGTGCAGTTTTCTGTGTCAATCAGATGAAGCCAAACACACACAAATGCAGAATCCTTATGATGCTCAAATGTATCAGTCATGTGGGAACAAATTCCTATTTTCAGAAGCATTAAAGCAGAACAGACTGTACGATAAGGATTGCGGAAGCTGATGCTGTAAAGACACAGTCAGCACTCACAAAGTGTCTCTGCCCACCTCGGTTAAACTGGAGTCGGGGTCCACCCCCAAATCTCAGTGGGCATATTTAGCCGGGTGGCCAATCTCTTTGCTGCTCTAGATCAGCAGAAATGATATGATGCTAAAGGGCTCTCCTCCAATGTCAGCAGATCATGTCTGTTACGTGTTTTCACACTGTAGCTTTGTCCTTGCCTACAACAATACCATTTCCTGGAAAGAGTTTAAGAACAAAGTCGGGAAATGCCATCCTCTTCCTTCAGTAAAAGTTGAAAATTATTCCGTAAGAAACAAGAATTTAGCTGCCCTTGAGGGGAAAGATTGGTGTTACTACTCACAATGTTTGATTAACCCTGGAGAAGGGCAGGCCAGTTTTTCTCCAGAGCCTTTTAGTAAGAACATGTAACACCTACGCCAGGTCTCTGTACGTCTGGCTCTATAAAAGCATTCATTTGCTTAAGACTAAAATTGTTCTATGCAATTGCTTTTCAAGCCTCGACGCTTCTTATCAAATTAGGTAAGCAGAACAAGTTTGGAAATGCAGTCAGATTTCCAGTAAAGTAGGCAGTAAGTTTTCTCTGGAAAGCCCCAACCAGACGAGACTGCGGAACCTAAGGGTCGGCCTGGGCTCTGGAACCGGACCAGCTAGAGTCAGGACCCCTTCACAGCTGTGTTCTTGGACACGTGACCTTGGCGGGCCTCGGCTCTCCCTTCTGTAACAAGGGGTTAATACAGCTCTCTGGGTGCTCCTGTGAGAATGCAGTGAGAGACTGCAGGTAGGGGTTAGGCAGAGCACAGGGCACAGAGTCAGCTCTCAGCAAGTGGGTCTTTTTATTTATATCTTTATCATAACTTTCTCCCAGTATAGGTCTGGTTGATATCCTCACAGTTAGGTATCCGGCACGAGATCCAGCCATTTGCGATAGTACCTGGCACCAACCAAACTTGGCAGCTGAACACTTAGAGATCTCGCACCCCAGATAGCTCCTTTTTGAGTCCCGAATACGCAGGATTATTCTGTCGACCGCAGCACTAAGACACACGGCCGTCTGTCAGCCCACGGGCGACGGCCACACTGCTGCGCTGCCTTCTCACCTCCCGAGTCTTCATCCGCCCACCCGGTCTGGCTTCTCCTCCCGTGGGTCTGCTGAGGATGCTTTTGCTAAGTTCACCCCAGGCTCCACGTTGCTGCGTCCAGTGGGTGCCTTGCCTGCTGGCACCTTCTGAGCTCCTGGCAGGATTTCTGCTCCTTCCCTCTTGAAACATTATTCTCTTTGTCTCCTACCTGCAAAGCCAACCTGTCTTGATTTCCTTCTAACCTTCCGAAGGCTCCTTCCCTGTATTTTGGTGGGTTCTTTCTCCTTCAGCCCTTTAAAGACTGGCCTTCCTCTGGGTTTTGATAATCTCTCCCTCGACAAGCTGGCACACTGCGAGGGGCATCCATCATATCCTATTGGCTAGGATGTTCAAGCTGATATATCTGAGCAGTGAGCTGAGAGTGTAGTGCGCGCTCGTCGGTATTCTCCACAGCTCTTCAGCATCTCCCAACTATCTCACACGTAGTGGCTCCCCCTCTGTCACTCCCAACAGCCCCTCTGTTGACAAAATACCCAAGCTTTATTGACTTCACCCCTAAATGTATCTCCACCCGCTCACTGCTCTCGATGGCCGATAGCCTCGGCCAAGCTGTCATGTTCCCCACCTTCCCACCCAGCTACCGTCCTCACCAGCACCTCTGAATTCCGCCACGTTATGCTGTGAGGCATCCAGTGCAGAGCAGCCAGAGTAATGTTTTAAAGAAGATTTGTTTATGTAATCCCCTGATCAAAACCCTACAACTTCCTAAGGCTCAAAGACCGGATATAACGCTGTTAACAAGGCAAAACCCTGAGCCTGTCCTTGCCCCCATGTGACTATGCCCCCAGTCCACTGTTGCTTTATATCATTTCTGTTCATTCGCTCATTCACAAAATATTTAATGAGTGTCTAGTATCTGTCAGGCAAATTACAGTTTCCCGAACTTGGCAAACTTCTTACAACACACAAGTATTACTCGATATTTTCCGTGTTAAAAAATGCCGAGGAATCAATGCTGCTGAAGTGAAGTGCTTAAATCTACATTTACACTCCTTATTTTGAGTAATCTCCCTAATAGCAAAGCTTTTCCCCCGCATGTTTTTAGATCTGGGGTTTAGACCTTTGGCTCATAGAAATGTCTCTCTGTGAACACGAGCACAGAGATTGCTAGTGCCGCGCCGGGTGAGCGATGATATAAGCCCCTCGCCGGCTCAGCCCCCTGGGGCCGCCATGTGAACTCTTTGCCTAGGCATTTAGGAAGTCCAAGACACTGACACGCCAAACACCTGAAAGGTGAGGGGCTGGGTAACAAAAACATACCCACATTGTACACAGAGCACATTTCAGTTTTTCTGCTGCAGAACTCAGAGAAGATTGAAGTGTTTGCAAATTTGAGAATTTTCAGGAAAGACCGGGAGAATGAGCAGCCAGTTTCCATTGCATTTTTGCAAGTGAATATCAGGAAATTCATTATTAATTTTGTCCAAAGTGATGTAATCCAAACATTAGTCACTAACCTCCTTTTCAGAGATAACAAATGGTCTGTTAAGCGCCACACTTGCTGCCCTTTGGTCGGGCTTTGTTTCAGAGATCGCCACACTTGCTGCCCTTTGGTCGGGCTTTGTTTCTCTGACTTTGGTTCAGCGTTTGATGTCTCCACTGCCCCTTCTTAGCCACTCATCTTTGGCTTCCCTGTACCCAAACCTCCTGAGTCTTCCTCCCTTCTGACTGGCTTTTCCATCATGACCCTGATGGTATTATTTTTACACTGATCTTTCTGCCAAGCCTATGGTTCCATGTCTTTAATTCCCTGGGGACCATTTCCAGCTGGCCACATTATTCCCTTGTTCTCTCCTGCTTTTCCACCAAAATGTGTCTGTCCACTCACCTCAGAGCCCCAGATCCCTGAGGACCACCACCCGTCTCCTCGACCCGTATATTCAAATCTCAGCTCAGGGTTCCTGATCATGACCCTTGCTTTAATGGCTCCCCATTGCTCTCAGAATTGTGTCCAAAATGCGTTTGTGTCTGTCAGTCTCTTTTGTAATTTGACCCTTTCCAACCGTTTAGGAGCCTCTGGTGACTCAGATGGTAAAGAATTTGTTTGCAGTGAAGGAGAGCTGGGTTCTATCCCTGGGTTGGGAAGATCCCCTGGAGATGGAATTGGCCACCCACCCTATACTCTTGCCTGGAGAATTCCATGGACAGAGGAGCCCAGCAGGCTACAGGCCAAGGGGTCTCAAAGAGTCAGACACGACTGAGTGACTAACACTCACTCTCTCTAGTCCTCAGCCACACCAGACTTTTCTAAGTCCGTCAGGCGTGCCAGCTTTCCTCGGCACCCTGTCCTTGGTAAACACTGTCTTGGGGTCTAAGGCGCTCATCTCCGTGGTTTGCTCCCTCCCAGCCTGCCCTCCTCCCACCACTAACCTAATTCATTGCTAACTTCTTAGCTGTGAGCTTTCAGACCACTCATCTCAGTGAGCCTTCTCGTTTCTAGGCTGGGTTTCCCTGCCGTCTGGCCTCCATCCATCACTTGTAAAGCATCCTCACACCCATGTCGCAGCACTAAGCCCTTCCGGAATGTGCAGCCTGATACTGGTTTTCTCCAGGAAACTGTGAGCTCCGTGAAATCAAGGTCTCTCATCTCCACATCCTCAGTGTCCAACACGCGGACATGCACCCAGCAAGCTGAAGACAAGGGTGAATGAATGAAACCGTGCTTCATTAACTCCATTACCAGCCACATGCAATCGGTCACCAAGTCCTGGCATTTTTCTCGTTACTCTCACCGCACGCTTCCTTCCTGTCTCCATCGTCCTTTCTGCCCTTGCCCTGGTCCATACGCTCCTCATCTCCTGACTAGATTGTTATAATATCTCAGTGGTTCTCTTCAGATGTTTCTTTGCTACAAAGAATCCTGTAAATTACTGCCAGATTAACCATCCTTGAAAAAAATAATTGAGTTATCCCTTTGCTCAGAACCTCCTCATGGTCCTTTCCCATCCACAGAAAGAAATGGAAAGCGTCAATAGTGTCTCTGAGTTGAAAGGAACCTTGAGGGTCATCTGGGGTAACCGCCTCTTACTACCAGTAAGGGAACTGAGGTCAGGAGGGGGTTGGGTGACTTGTAAAAAACACAGAGCAGGTGTTTCAGTCTCCATGCAGAATGGCCTTGAGGGTTTGCCTGCCTGAAACACATCTATGCTCTCTCACGGCACAAAAAGGACGCTCCAAACCCCTTGCATGGTCTACCCGGGCTGGGGTAACCTGGTTGCTGCTAGGGCAACCACCTTGTCCGCGTTCGTGCAGGACTCTCCCGATTTTAACACCCAAAGTCCCATATCCTGAGACCCCCCGCAGTGCCCTGGCGATCTGCATCAGCTGAGCACCCTACTCCTGTGTTCATCCTCAGTCTCATGTCTCATCCTGTTGACTTGCTGTGTTCTCACCAGCCACATCAGACTGCTTTCTGTTTCTAGAACACTCTGCATAAACCCACTTCCTTCTGGGGCCTTTGTGCTTGCCATGCTCCTTCTCCCTATCTACTCGCAGTTATTTATGTCCGAAACTAGTGCCCTAGACTCTCATCAGGGCTCTTTTGTTAGCTCAGCAGGTGGTGCTCCCATAATCTGACTGCAAATCTCCTTGGTGTCCTTACTTTATTATTTCAACTCCAGTCACTTCCGTGTTCAAAAACTACATGAGTCATTGAAATGATTAAAATACCAGCTGGATGAAAACCCCACGCTCTCTCATCCCATTGCACAGATTATTAAAATGGTAAAAAGGAACATGTTTTGCTTAGAGCTGTCTGTGAGCCTGACGGCAAAGAAGGCAATAACGAAAGTCTGAGACTACCTGTCTTTTTTAAACTTATTTGCATTACTCAGTAGATTCCTATCTTAACAGCCCAGGGCCCTTCAGGCCAAGCACAGCACAGTGATCTATTGTTGGGATAAAAATCTCCTGATGATGACAGCCAGGACTGACAGGGATGTTTAAATCCTAAACTATGCTCTGGATGACATTCAGTTTTTTGTCATGGAATTTCAAAATGTGACTGGAGCCTTTTCAAAGCTTTCCAGAGGGAGGAAATGCCAGGGACAGAAGAGGACATGGAGCAGCTGTGGTCGAGCAGGAGGAACACTGACCTTCGAGGCCACACACCTTGGGGGAGACTGGGCTCTGGCCAGCGGGCTGTGCAACTCCCTAAATCTCAACTACTTCATCTGGGCAAGGGGCCCACTAGCCTCTACCTCTGTTGAAGGAGGAGTGGCGCCTGAGCCGACCCCTTCAGCACCCTCCCTGGCACAGAGACGGTGGGCCCTAATTTTTTGGTTACAAAATTACTAATACCTATACTTCCCATGAAGCTTCCTCCAGATTTGATTATTCCTTTATTATAAGTCCCTGAAACTCAATAAAAACAGCAATTGCTATTTTCTTTTCTTGGTTGATTGTTTTGCAAGTCTTGTCTTGCTGTTTAGCCAGTGTAAATTTGAACTTTCCAAAAACCTAAGTTTTACCAAGCTCACTCTTACCTATACCTTTTACACATTTCTCTGATTTTTACATTTCACACCACCCTTCTCCTTCTGACTTGCTTTCTGGCCAGCTCATTTCCTGGCAAGTAACTGAGGCACTATGAGAAGTCTTGGGGACACACAGACCGATAAGCCCTGTCTCCTGCCCTATGGGAGGCCAAAATCCAGTAGGACGGACAGGTTTGTAAGGACATAATTTCAGCAATGTGATACCTTTTATACATTAAGTACATTAAGAGACAATGAAAAAAAGAGGAACATTGAACTTTTCAATCAAAGGAGGAAACATTTAACTTCACAAGGAGTAGTCAAGGAGAGTTCCATTGAAGAGGTGACATTTGGTCAGAAATTTAAAAGGTGTAGAAGAATTTACCAAGACAATTAAGAAGGTAAGAAAAGTTACACACATGTCACTTATAAACTAAGATTGGTAAGGCGAAGACCATGCCTGCATTTCTTGTCTCTCCCGTCAGACTGCACACAGATACCTTAAAATTTGGAAACGCCTCTTTCATTTCTTTGGAAATCTCTCATCGTCTGTAGCAAAATCATGGCCCAGAGAAATCCTGCAACCAATCCTTATGATAAATGGTCTCTACTTTTAGCTAATGTATAGTGAAAGTGACAAACACTGAGGTCAGTGGAAAACTATAATTAAACATACATATTTCAGAATGAAAAGCTACATCAATCAACCTATACCCCAAACTGAAAATAGACCAATTTTTTTTTTTAACTTGGCAAAACAGAGTTAATGGAAGATGGGAAGCATTCTTTTTAACTATCAAGACAGTTTTCCTGGACTGTTGAAAAGTGTCCATTAGCTCATCTCATATTACCATCTTCCTTCTAAAAAATAATAATCTCATTGTTAAAAATGACTCATACTTACTATGCTTAAGCAATAAAAATTATAAAGAAGAAAACTGAAAAATCATCTAACATTCCAGCATCTAGAAATAACTTCTCATCTTTGTTGAATTTATTTCAAATGTGTTTCTATCCATTTGTGTGGATGGAAGAAGACAAAAGCTGGACTGATGGATGGATGAATGGATGGATGGAAGTATGGCTGGATAGTTGGATGAATGGATGGACAGACGGAAGGATGGGTGGATGGAAGGATGGGTGGATGGAAGGATGGGTGGATAGTTGGATGAATGGGTGGACAGACAGAAGGATGGGTGGAGGAAACGTCCCTTTCCTCCCCAAGGCTGATAATCTCTCACTTTCTAGCAAGTTTACCTGCTTGACGCACAGTGAACCGGAGGAAATGTCCCAGTCTCACATAACTCCTGTACTTCCCAGATGCCTGACATTGACTCTCCAAAGTAATTTTAAACCATCCAGGGATGATGTCAACATGTCCAGCTGAGAAGAGGGGAGTGAAGCTAAAGCAGTTACTTTTCATCATATTGATTAACATCTATGGATAGTTTATGGATTTCATGAGTTCTTAGAAATAGGATAGGGACAATACACCCTTTAGATTCGCCCTCTCCCGTTGCAATGAGCACTAGGGAGACTAGAAAGAAAATCTTACTGTGCAAGCTTACAAAATGAGGAGGGGACAGAAACCCTACTGGAGTGAGGTCCCCAGTATCCCACCTCCGAGTCCCCTGTGAGCCTCCGGTAAAGCAGCATGATAAAGGGCTTATTTCTAAGACTGGAACATAGTAGGAAGCCTGCCCCTCCCCCAGGGTGGTCATTAATATTCCACATCAGCATCACTTTGTTGTCTGCACTGAACATTCTCTACTTATATTTATTTGCACATTATGTTCTTTGAAAGAAGCTGGGAACATGGGCTGTGTAACTTTAAAGACGTGTCTTCCATCTCCTGGAAGGATGATGACGTCTTAAACTGCTGTTGCCACCCGATTTAGCATTCTTGATACTGCTCGATCTGGATGATCAGGGGAACAAATTCCCAGCACCCAGAGCAACATGGAAGCACAGAACACTGCCGAACTGGCGTCACCTCATGCCTCTCTGTCAGAGTTGCTCAGCCTCGGCACCATGCACATTTGGGCCCAGATAATTTTTCGTCGTGGGGACTGTCCTGTGGGCTGTTTAGCAGCATCCCCGCCCTCTCCCTCTCGAAGCCAGCAGCAAGTCCTCAGTTGTGAAAACTGCAAATATCTTTAGCAATTGCCAAATGACCCCAAGGGGAGTGGCCTAAATCAGCCCACGTTGAGAACGAAAGCTCTAGACCCTGGCAAATGCAATGCTCTTTGTGTCTCCCAGAAAAAAAGGCAAAAGGGATTTTGAGGGTGTTCTGTGTGTGTGTGTATTTTTTTTCCTGGATTATTTATTTTGGTTTGGTTTTTAAAGAGAAATGCATTCAGTGCTGAATCATTCTCTAGGAGTCGTCAGAGGACGTGACTTCATGGACGTCTCTGGACCCAGGGGAGAGGAAAGAGATCGTGGAGGGGTGATTAAACGCATCGCCAGTGTTTGTCTGATCTAGGCTCTAGGCTTTCCTAATCTGCGCCTTTAAGAACTGCAAGAACAGGTAAGTCCGTAAACAGACCCCACCGCTGAAGCCTGCTCTCCTTTTGAAGCCACAATAACAACAAAAAGAAGAGGACTGGGAACCCTGCAGCCCTCTGTTTTCATCAGAGGCACCAACAGGAAAGAAGCAGGGAGGAAATGACTGCTTTGACTTTTTTGGATCACTTGAAACATCGACGCTTTGCCAATTATGGCAGCTGTAGATGCTTTATCTTTTGGGGACGCGAGCAGTTTCTGAATTGTGAATTTTAATTTTCCAGTTGGAGTTCAGATGACTGGCTCAACAAAGTCTAGGAGCTCCTGAAAGATAGTCACTAATTAATGAACACGAAGCCCTGGCTTTTGAGACATTTGAAACAAAGCAGGACAGAGCTCTCTGCTCTGTGTACTTTGGGGACTGGTCTGAAAGCAGGAGAGGCGAGGAGAGAGCTGACAGTGAGCAGAGAGGCCCAATCCTCTCCTGAATCCCCAGGATTCACCAGGTCATCACGCAGAGGATTTTTCTCTTTAAATATGACTTTCGTTCCGAGGAAAAACAAGACTATCATTTGAGGAGTCAACTGTGTGTGTGCTATTTAGTAATATAAATGTAAGTGTTAGCATCTTACTAATCAAAGGAAATTGTTTTGTTCTAACGGTTTTGAAACTTCCCCATCCCTCAAACAGTACCCATTACTTTAAACACCTCCGTGTCTAGTAATTGTTCAAAAATGTGTCAGGCTACCAGTAATTTAAGTCCTGTCAAAAATAAATCTCAGACACTCACTTCTTCCAGTCAGTGACTTGAAAAACACGCCCACATGTCAATTACCGGGAGCTTTAGTGGTGTTTCTTTGTTCTGAATTTGTGTAAACAGAAAAAGGTTCTTCCTCAGTAACAACTGTTTTGTAAAGCCTATATAAATGTTTATGTGAACCTCCTTGCAACAACAACTAACAGAAGAAATAGGAGCCGCTGCATCGGCAAACACACACGCACACACACACACTCACACACACACCTCTGTGTGTGCCTTTGGGTAATAAATGTAGAAGTGTAAATGAACAACGTAGCAACTTGTGAATTATTCTTTCCACAGAGGCCTGACCTTAAAGTATTTACGTTTTAAATTGTAAATAAAAATGATCTACATTTTCAGAAGGCAATAGTCACTGGCTCATTTCCATATTATCCAAAGGAGATTGCTTCACAGATAATTTCAAAATCACAGGTAAATAAATGAGTAGAAAAACTGTGACTATAAAACAGAAATAATTCACAAAATTGGCAGCTAATTAAGATAGGCTATTAGAGTTTCTCCATGTAAAATTGTTCTCCACAGTTCAGACTTTAAATCTTGTGAAGAGATTCCAGTCTTGACTGCAATGTGTATACCCTGTTCAGTTCAGTTCAGTCGGCTCAGTCGTGTCCGACTCTTTGCGACCCCATGAATCGCAGCACGCCAGGCCTCCCTGTCCATCACCAGCTCCCGGAGTTCACTCAGACTCATGTCCATCAAGTCCGTGATGCCATCCAGCCATCTCATCATCTGTCGTCCCCTTCTCCTCCTGCCCCCAATCCCTCCCAGCATCAGAGTCTTTTCCAGTGAGTCAGCTCTTCGCATGAGGTAGCCAAAGTACTGGAGTTTCAGCTTTAGCATCATTCCTCCAAAGAAATCCCAAGGCTGATCTCCTTCAGAATGGACTGGTTGGATCTCCTTGCAGTCCAAGGGACTCTCAAGAGTCTTCTCCAACACCACAGTTCAAAAGCATCAATTCTTTGGTGCTCAGCCTTCTTCACAGTCCAACTCTCACATCCATACATGACCACAGGAAAAACCATAGCCTTGACTAGACGGATCTTAGTCAGCAAAGTAATGTCTCTGTTTTTGAATATACTGTCTAGGTTGGTCATAACTTTCCTTCCAAGGAATAAGTGTCTTTTAATTTCATGGCTGCAGTCACCATCTGCAGTGATTTTGGAGCCCCCAAAATAAATTCTGACACTGTTTCCACTGTTTCCCCATCTATTTCCCATGAAGTGATGGGACCAGATGCCATGATCTTCGTTTTCTGAATGTTGAGCTTTAAGCCAACTTTTTTGCTTTCCTCTTTCACCTTCATCAAGAGCCTTTTTAGCTCCTCTTCACTTTCTGCCATAAGGATGATATCATCTGCATATCTGAGGTTACTGATATTTCTCTCGGCAATCTCGATTCCAGCTTGTGTTTCTTCCAGTCCAGCGTTTCCCATGATGTACTCTGCATATAAGTTAAATAAGCAGGATGACAATATACAGCCTTGCCGTACTCCTTTTCCTATTTGGAACCAGTCTGTTGTTCCATGTCCAGTTCTAACTGTTGCTTCCTGACCTGTATACAGATTTCTCAAGAGGCAGGTCAGGTGGTCTGGTATTCCCATCTCTCTCAGAATTTTCTACAGTTTATGCTTTGGCATAGTCAATAAAACAGAAATAGATGTTTTTCTGGAACTCACTTGCTTTTTCTGTGATCCAGCGGATATTGGCAGTTTGATCTCTGGTTCCTCTGCCTTTTCTAAAACCAGCTTGAATGAACATCAGGGTGTTCACGGTTCATGTATTGCTGAAGCCTGGCTTGGAGAATTTTGAGCATGACTTTACTGGCGTGTGCGGTAAATTGTGCGGTAGTCTGAGCATTCTTTGGCATTGCCATTACATATACCCTGTAAATAGCTTTAAATCGAGCTATAGATTAGGACTGTTAATGATTATCTAAGATTCTGCGTTTCTAATGCAACAGTATTTTTATTGACAAAGATTGTAATTATTTAATCATAAAAATCACCATTAAAACTTAGTATGTTATAAGGTCTCCATGAAGGTTTTCCTTGCTCAATCAAATAACTGAATTTCAAAGAAGGAAGGAAAGAAAAATAGATTTGGTTGACCTGATATGAACTGTTCCCTTCTCCCTCTCTGGCTCTCAGCCGTATGGACAAAACAAATAAATGCCGCTGAAAAATACAGAGATGGACAATGCAAAGGTGTCGGAATGAGACCCCAAGTGGTCTTCTTTCCAGGGGTAAATTAGAATACGTTGATTTTCATTAAGTGAGAACAGATCAATATTTCATTATTAACGTGGTGACAATTGCATGTTAATAAGAAGTCATCTTTTTCAAGCTTCTAACTGCCAAGCCACTGGATTAACAACTTCCCTCAACCAGAAGAGCCTCCTTACATTTCCTCTCTTGTTCTATGGACACGTAAGCAGATGTGTGTGCTGGTGTGTGGAAACATTGACCTGCACTAGGCAGGATTAGGAAGCACCTTCTAATGTTTCCTTCAGGAAGCAAGGGGATTGCTAACCTGTTTTCCCCTTGGGTTTCCCTCCCCAGAACGTTCCCCATCATCTTGTCTGTCACTGGGATTCAGATAATGATCCTCTTGGGCGGGTGGTAGTGTTACTGATAGAAGTAAAACCTTTTTCCCTCTTTCAGGAAGGAAGATAATAAGATAAATCATTAATTAAAGGGGCTGCATATGGCACAGATGGAACTCTACCCATGTGGCTGCCTCTCCCAACAGTTGAGGGTAAAGCGCACCATAAATCACTCATGGTCTAGCAGACTCAATAGGAACCGTCGTGCCCTTTCCAGCGATGATAAACAACACACACTCCGAGTGCAGCCCATTAGGTATTCCAGAGTAGGTGAACTATGAGATAACGCATTTATCCTTCTCGGGAAGGGATTTCTTCCTGTTTCATGTGGTGCAGAGAAAGCACACCCAACTGAACGAGGCCTAATGAGGATTAATGCATTATTCCTCAGAGGATTCGGGCCTCTTCTCTTTTGTGCAGTCGTTAAATAATAACAAAATGAGATAAAATGGCCCCTGATGCTTCCCTCAGCAGTAAATCTGATGTTTGTACTCTTAGTTTGCTTTCCTTCCTTTCCCTTTCTCTCTTTTTATTCTACTTTTTTTTTTTTTTAATCGAGGGCTCTAAGGTGTTCCTTCTCTAAATCCAGTTGAGATAACCATTGCCTCTCAGCTCTTTGTGGGAAGAAACACATCGGGAATTCTCAAGTCAAATTATTTAAAAGTCAAAATTAAGTAGCAAGGTACTGAAAACCGATGCCAAGTTTCCCAGATACTGAGAGCCAGTGCAGCTTGCCTGGACCGCCCCGACGGTGTCTTGTTCCCTTGTCACCTCTTAGAGCTTGCCCTCTGTATTGTCTGCCATAGCTGGCAGTTTATCTGTGGCTCATTTAAATATCAGTCCTATTTGCATGCGGTCGAAGCAAAGGATCTGTGGCCAGAGTATGTATTTAATAAATAATCATCAATGCATAAATAAAAGAATTCAGAAAAAGAAACTTAGAGTATGGTGTGGTTGGGAAGCTGCTATAGTGATGTGAAATGAAAATAAAACACTTTATTTTAAATCACGGAAGGAGTTCTGAAGGAGGTGAGTGATGCGTCACGATTTCAAACTATCCTTGGCCACACAGTGAATGTACCACACTTGGAGTGGGTCGGAGGTGGGGTGGGGGCACGCAGAGGGGTCACCCTCCGCAGACGGCCCAGGGAACGCTGTGGGCTCTGGGCGTGGGAGCTGGCGTGGGTATTCGCCAAATGCGTACTCTTGGAAGACGACGTGGGGGGGCGAGGTGGAGACAGCCTGCTTTCTGACACCTCCCCTCCAACTGGGGCACATGTGTTTATGTTCTGCACAAAGATGTCATCTGTAGACTCCAACTGGAGACTTCCAGGGACGTTCCAATGACGTATTTCACCATTTCCCACTTGGAGTTGTTTTTCTCTGAATTATAATTGCTTTTTACATAATGAACAACCTGCTCGAGAATGACAAAGCATAAAGAGCTGTTTCTCACGTCCTTTGAGACTGCAGCAGAATTGGATGTGACTGGGGAAAACATCAGTCGGTTTCTTTGGGAATAATCGGTGATTCGAGTGACAGTTGAATCTGGACCCCCCCGGTGCCCTCCGATCTCCAGGAGGCAAACCATCGACATGAGAAAGGAACTCAGGGCCCTGGTCCAGGCGTGCACTGTGGCAAAATATCATGGCTCGCTCCTCAGGAGCCGCCCGTGGGGGCTTGTGTGGACAGTCTCTGAAGCGTGAGCAGTGGGCCCCTGTGCCGTGAGGGTCTTCCTTTGCTGTGTCTCCCCAGCCCCTCGGCAGGAGGCAGTGCTAGTCCTGCCTGGAGTTGAAGGCAGACCCAGGAATCCAAGTCCTGTGTTGGGGATTTCTAAAGCAGGCCTGCTAGCCTTTCACAAAGTAACTTCAGTTCTCCTGAAAGCGTTAGGCCAAAGACATTTCGCTTCTGCTCTCCACTTCCCTTTACCCCAGAGCTAAGGATTCCTGGGTGTTGAGAGGAGTGTACACTGTGGGCGAGTGGAGAAGCCATCCTAGGTACTCAGGCATCGGCCTGTTTGAGAAGAAGCTCTGTGTTCTGCTTCCTGATGGCTGTTTGCTCGGCTGAGTCCTTGGCCCCGGCAGGGTGAAGTGGGGGCAGCATACAAACTGATCCTCCAGGTGAGTGTGCACGCAGAAGGCTCTTCTGCTTCCATGCCTGTGAAGCCTCCCCTTCCACCAGTCCATGTTGCAGGGGCAGAAGACTAGAAGAAACACGTAAGTGTTAGAACCAAGAAAAGGGGTCCGCGACATCGCTAAAACAATGCTCGCAGCTCTAGAATAGCCTTCAGTCAGAGATCGGAAGGGAAACCGCGCATTCTGCAGGAGTCGTATGGACAGAAGGTCCTGACTCAGGACCGCACGTGACCTCCGAGCCCTCGGACACCATCCCAGGAGGCTGGATGGATCCAGATCCCCTGATTCGACTCCAGTCAAGTTCTGTCATCCAGCGACACAGGTGCTCATGCTAAGAATTCAATGCAGGTGTGGGAAGGAATTAAGTTAGGTTTCTCGCCACTCGGACGCAAGGCCACTACATTTATGCCTGTTACATAATGTCCGTCAGGAGTAACGCGCATGCCCTGTGTCCAATGGCGAGCCTTCCATACCCGCTTCCCAAGAGCAGGCACTTGAAGCTATTTCTCCAAGGGTGGGGACAGGCTATGTTCAACCACCTCTGATGTCACCAGCCCCGACAATATTTCTGTTCATCCACACATCTTGTTCTTTAGAGCACATTGTTTTGCAACATCTTTGAAAATGAGATTCCTTGGAATTTGAATATTATGTTTTATTATTCTGCTTTTGCCTTCTACACGTACAGTCTTTGATGCTTTTCAAACTCCTTATCTCTATTTGTCCCTTCTGCCATTCTTCAAAGTAGTGAGAAGAGCAATCTTGCTCTCTTTTGACAGATGAGACGACTGAAGCCCAGAAAGACCTGGTAACAAGTCTAAAGTCACAGAGCCTAAAATAATAGTCATGGCAACACCACCACCCTGTGATCATCCTGATAAGAGTTCAGTTCAGTTCAGTTCAGCCGCTCAGTCGTGTCCGACTCTTTGAGACCCCATGAATCACAGCACGCCAGGCCTCCCTGTCCATCACCAACTCCCGGAGTTCACTCAAACTCATGTCCATTGAGTCGGTATGCCATCCAGCCATCTCATCCTCTGTTGTCTCCTTCTCCTTCTGCCCCCAATCCCTCCCAGCATCAGAGTCTTTTCCAGTGAGTCAGCTCTTCGCATGAGGTGGCCAAAGTATTGGAGCTTCAGCTTTAGCGTCATTCCTTCCAAAGAGCACCCAGGACTGATTTCCTTTAGAATGGACTGGTTGGATCTCCTTGCAGTCCAAGGGACTCTCAAGAGTCTTCTCCAACACCACAGTTCAAAAGCATCAATTCTTTGGCGCTCAGCCTTCTTCACAGTCCAACTCTCACATCCATACATGACCACTGGAAAAACCATAGCCTTGATTAGATGGACCTTTGTTGGCAAAGTAATGTCTTTGCTTTAGAATATGCTGTCTAGGTTGGTCATAACTTTCCTTCCAAGGAGTAAGCATCTTTTAATTTCATGGCTGCAATCACCATCTGCAGTGATTTTGGAGCCCCCAAAATAAAGTCTGACACTGTTTCCACTGTTTCCCCATCTATTTCCCATGAAGTGATGGGGCCAGATGCCATGATCTTCGTTTTCTGAATGTTGAGCCAACTTTCTCACTCTAAGAGTTACCGCTTTTAATTTTTTGCTACCTGTGTGCGAACAGCTCTTCCCGCGTCATCGTTATGTGTCACAGCTCCCTAAGGAGGTTTTGTTTTGATCACCATTCTGCAGATTAGACGACTGAGGTCTGAGGAGGCGCAGAGCCCTGACAAAGATCACATCAGTGACGCTCTGTCACGCGCCACATGCAGCCCTCATCCTCTTTATTGAACCGAACCCTCAAGAAAGATGCCATCCACAGTTTCACTTAATCCTCAAAGCATCAAATAAATCTATTAGCATGTTTTAAGATTAGAGAGGCTTATTATTACTACCAAATAGAGAAAACCCTGCAGGCAAACAGGAACTCTTGAGGAGTCTCTCCATATGCCCTTCCCACCAGGGCCTGACACTATCCGAAAGGCAGGATGATTTGAATCCAGCCGTCTGCAGAGAGACTTTGCTTTGTGGTTCTTCCTTTGGCAGAACAATCTCAAATCTGAGTGGGCATAGAAAGGGTGTGAGAAGACTGCACACAATTCTGTGTGTGTGTTTCTATAGTGTGTGGCTTAATCAATGATGAATTTCAATCTTCTAAATGGCTTGAGGCTCCAAATTTTTTAAATTTAGTAATACAAAAAAGGAAAAAAAGAAGGTTTAAAAGTGTATAAGATTTAAGGAAATTCCAAAGATAATTTTGACTCTTTGTGACTCTTTCCTAAAGGGCTGACTTTAGAACCCAAGCTTCCCATAAAATGCGGAGCTACTTTAGAGAATAAAAGGTGTTGAGACTTGGAGACACGTGTGTCCAACTCCAAAGCCCCTGTTTATTACCATTTGTCCTTCCAGGCCAGGGCCAAAGATCTACTGTCCCCTCTTCTAAAGTTTGAGGGTTTCCTCCCATTCTAAGCTAGCTGAGCACAGAGTAGAAAAGTAAACGGCTAAATGGTTGTCACAAATACCTGTTGACTATCTTGCTGATTGACCAAAAATAACACTGATTTGATCCTCTCTGAAATTTTTAGTTTAAATGCCTCAATCTTGCCAGCTCTTAAGAGCCAAGTGCCTGCCATATAGATACAGTAATTTGCTGTATTCCTTTTGAGAAACATAACTTGAGGCTTCCAGTTCTAATATGTTCTAGCACAAACTGTCAATTTCCTACCGAGTTCAGATGAGTCTGTTTCCGACTACTATTCAATATATATGCTGTTTGCTAACACTCACCTGTAAATTTGTGTTTATTCTTCCTTCCCAAGCTCTAAGTGCAATCTATTTTAATTTTCCCCCTTGCCAAATATTCAGTTGCTGACAAACACATTCAAATTTCCTTGCATATTCATGCCTGTGATTTTGTGCTCAAATTGAGTTCCTGGGCAAATCAGTTTTGATGTTTGTATACACATATCCGTTCATGCGCATGCGTGTACACACACACACAGACACACACAATTTCCATTTACCGACAATTGCTGGCAGGAGTTTTAGAGAAAAGAAGAAGTATATGCCTTAACACAACATGCCAGTGTGGAACACCCCTCCTTCAGTAAATAGAGCTACACTGTAGATTTCATCTTCCACAAGGGTTGATTTTGAAAAGCAAGAAAACATTCAGAGTTTAAAAATCTACCCTTAAAGTCTGTACATTGTTCGTAAATTAAGTTATACTTGTTTTGTGTGTATATCCCTATTGATATTTGTTAAAATGTTTATAATATCTATCGTAGTGTGCATATATGATACATATGAAAGTGGAAGTGAAGTGGCTCAGTCGTGTCCGACTCTTTGCGACCCCATGGACTGTAGCATCCGCCCATGGCTCCTCCCTCCATGGGATTTTCAAGGCAAGAGCACTGGAGTGGGTTGCCATTTCCTTCTCCAGGGGATCTTCCCAACCCAGGGATGGAACCTTGGTCTCCCACATTGTAGGCAGACGCTCTTACCGTCGGAGCCACCAGGGAAGTCAGATAATATGTATGCAGAACAAAATTTAGAGTATCTCATAACATTTAAAATGTTTTGCCAAGAGTATGTCATTGTAAAGGTCTAAGTTCAATGTATGTATATTTTAACTCACCAATATTCTGAAACAGTATCGCCACCAAATAATTATTTACATGGTTATATTTTTTTTTCCTTTCTGTATTTGTGTTAACCCAGAATTTTCTCTAGCTTACTGTTTTGTGCTCGAGAAACTCACCCACTACAGTTCTGGGCGATTATCTTCTATGTTTATATGGCAGTTTACGATTTGCCAAGCAATTTCTTATAGACTGTCTTATTTTATCCTCATAAAAGCTCAGTGGGGAGGACACTTTAATTTCCACTTTACAGATGAGCTGACAAAATCAGAGAGGTTACCTGACAGTGTGGCTTAGTTGACAATTGAAAACAGCTTATAAGAGCCCACATTCTCACTCTCCCTTGAAGCTTCTGGGGCAGTTTTAAAATGTCTGTGTCCTTAAAGCTCTCTTAGAAGATACATGGTCCACATTTTTATAAAAAATACTTTGCTAATTATTGCATGTGAGTTTTAAATTTTAGATCAAAATAACCTCCTTAAGTAGGGATTTTAAAACAATGATGTGATGAATAACTAGGAGAATGACCTCAGCAAAAGTTGGGAATTGAACTTAAGACTGATCACCTTGATTTCAACTAGCTCCTCACTCCGAGTTTTCAGGCAAGTAAGTGAAGCACATTTATTAATTTCAAAATGGAATTTAAGCTCTACTCAAAAATAGTGTCTTTTCATTGCTAAGTGCAGAGAATTAAGCCATTCAGAGACTCTCAGTGAGATGCCTAGAGTCTTTCTAGAACCTTCTAAGATGGTGTTTTCAACTGAATCCACAAAAGGAGCATAGAAAATAAGTACGATATAAGTACGATATGTCGCTAGAAGAAGCTCTATAATTGGTGACACGTTAATCAAAACAGTCCACAAAGCTAATCTTGCTGAACAATTCTGCAAAGGAAATCTCCCAGACATTCCATGACCTGCTTCCTGGACTCACCATATGGAAGATTCATAAGCCCAGACTAGAAGTGTGATGTTATATTCACAATCCTGTGCCTTTTCCTTCACGCCTCCTGTGAGCCTCTGCTGGAGTGACTCAGGGTCCTTTGAAAAGCCAGGCTCAGAGGAGGCTGTGTGTGCGTTAGGTTGCTCAGGCGTGTCCGATTCTTTGCGACCCCACGGACTGTAAACTGTCAGGCTCCTCTGCCCATGAGATTTTCCAGGCCAGAATACTGGGGTGGGTTGCCACGCCCTCCTCAGGGGATCTTCCTGGCCCAGGGACTGAACCCTTGTTTCTTCCATCTCCTGCATTGGCAGGTGGGTTCTTTACCACTAGGGCCACTGGGAAGACCCATAGGTTAGTTCAGAAGAGGGTGGTTCCACACAGTTGGAGGCTACACCAGGGGATCTTGGACGTGTGGGCCATCCCTCTCTCTGCCTTGGAAAGAAAGGGAGGCTGCTTCCACATACTTGAAGAAGGAATAGGGATTTAAGGTCTCCAAACTTATTGCTGTTTTTTGCTTTTCTGTTTTTATCAAAAGGTCTGAAGTTCCAAAAAGAGGCTCATGATTGCATTTAGTCAGTCATTTATTCACAAATGTTCTTTGGGTTTCTACAGTGATCATTTTGTGTTAAGCATTAAGGAAGGAAGTAAGACCTTGGCTTTGCAATAGGGTGCAGACAGCGGAGCTGGGAAGAGGGATGAGAACACAAGCAGCTGAAGTCTGCATCCAAGAGGGACAGAAACCCAGGACGGGGCTCTGGGGAAACAACGCCCAGCGCCCAGCCCTGACCGGGAGGACCAGGAGGCGCCTCAGAGGAAGAGCGAACTGCCCTGAGGCCCGAGCGCGGCTTGGCATGGAGAAAGCCCTGCTTGTTGATTTCCCTATCTTCGGGGTTTTGACAGGAGCTTTGTTACTTACACAGGCAGCAAGCAGGCTGGATTCAGCCACAGGCTGTCATTCGCCAGCCCCTGAGGAAGAGAGCGGGGCGCTGGTTAATTTAGCTAAGATGTTCCAGGAAGGTTTTCTAAGGAGGCAACCTCCCAGCTGAGATCTCAATGCTGAGAAAGGTCCACTCATGGAATATCGAGATAAAATGTTTCGGAGGGAGTAAATGGCTGTGAAGATTCAAGGTGAGGAGGAGTGAAGAGAGGACACTTCCAGTGCCTCCAAGCACTTTAAATCAGCCAAGTGCAAGTCACTCAGCTGTGTCCTGCTCTCCGTAACCCCGTGGACTACCCTGCCAGGCTCCTCTGTCCATGGAACTTTCCCGGCAAGAATACTGGAGTGGGTGGCCATTTCCTCCTCCAGAGGATCGTCCTGACTCCTGTGTATATGAAGGGTGTTTGAACATTCCTTGCTCATTTTATGAAATACCATCTTCAATCACTTTCCTTTCACTATTCAAGATATTATTTCACTAACTTGTTTTTACTACCTAGAATATAATTTTAAATTTTCCAAAGATGGAAGATTAATTGCCAGACTCCGCGTTAAGTTCCAGCTTTACATTTTTTTGAGTGACGGAAATTCAGTGTACTTACGGCTGTTTGGCTTAGCTGAATAACTCTTGCTGTTAATATCCAAGTCTTGCCAAGCACCGTATAGAAAAGCATTTTCAGGAAGGAAATGGGGAAATTGGGAAGATTTGACTTTTAAAGAAATAACTTTGGACGGTAGTTTGGATGGAATGAGCAACGGTGGGGCTGTTTTATGGATTAGTAGCAAAGCGTTTCCAATCTAAAAGGAGCAGGGGAACATCTCCTGAAAAATAAAGTTATATACCATGGACCCTTGACATTTGTAAAGGATATATTCCACAGCCTTCAAAAACCCCTAAATTTATGAAGCCACCAAACCATATATTTCCCCTCATAAAATGCAGCGAGGTATATCTGAAAAATTTAAGCGACTTCTTTAGGTTCTTAATAGCTGTATAAATATAGAACCCACAGTCATTTGTAAAGAGTCACCTGTTTGGTG
Source organism: Nanger dama (assembly GCA_917880005.1). Lineage (NCBI taxonomy): Eukaryota > Metazoa > Chordata > Mammalia > Artiodactyla > Bovidae > Nanger > Nanger dama. The sequence continues at coordinate 2,841,312 of CAKJTW010000042.1, forward strand.
TGCAATGCTTTTATAACAACACTGGCAGGCAGAAAGGACGCAGCTCAACAGAGAAACTGGAAATCCATGTTGTGCTGTAGCTCTGAGTTGCCCACTGGTATAGCTGCATCCTCCTACAGCTGAGTGTCACTCAACACAAAGCAAACTCCTATCAGCAAATGGCCTAAATGCTGCACGTCCTGAGCCCCAGTCATCCCCCGATAGAGAAAACCGTAACGCTGCATCTGCAAATGTCATGAAGTTACGGTGCTGCTACATCACTAATAGACAAAACGAAAGCCTTGAATGGCTGGGTATTCCAAAGGGATGCGGTTTGATTGCTAAGCTCTGGCAAATCTTCCCAAGTGGGAGGAAAGATACTTACTTCACCACTTTGTAAGTGCACGTAAACAGGAAGAAAGCAACATTTTGAAGTCAAAAGAATGTGAAACAGAATAAAGACAAGCCACAAAAGTCTTCCCTGGCCTTAAATCTCAAAGCTATAGGAAAGCCTTTCAATTAATAACCTTTAGTTAATCCCACTAAAACAATTTTTAACATGATCCCTGAAACTCGACATGAATTCAGAGGCAATGACAGCTCATGTCCCAGTCACAAAACATCACAGGTACACTTTATCATCGATGAGACCCTGTCATCAATTGAGATCTCCATTTTTGTAAGTCATCTTTTATTTGGGGACGGAGGGAGGTATTGATTTTTTCCTAGTCTTTTCTCGGAATGTTAACCTTGTTTAAGTTCTTCATTTCCTCTGCCTGAAGCACCATGTTGCAATAGAATTAAATGCATAGTAAAATGGCCATGTGAGAAAGGTTTCTGCATTATGTTAAAGCCTGCTCCCTTGATAAATGGAGCCATTACCGTCTGGAATGCACTGCATCAGTCTACTTAGTTCAATCCAACAACACGCCTTAAAAGTCTCACAAATTTGTTCAAATGCTAATGAGCTGCACCACCAAACCTCATCTGCTGTAGAAGGAGCTAATATTTCCAAGGGTTTGAGGCATTTAAGAGCTGCCCATGGACTCACTTTACCTGACTTGGCAATTCAGGACTACTCAGATTTATAGACAGAGGGGAAAATGTACACATTTCATTGCGTGGCAGCTTCTGAAAATGCAGTCAATGAACCTTAATAAAAATCACTTTTTGTTTAGCATCAGTTTATCATCATCTACTCTCAGGATACGATGTGGGAAAGATCTCTTCCAAAGGTCATATATGTATGTATTTTTTTCAAATAAACTGCTTAAATCTAATAGCATCCATTAAAGCCATCTCAAAGGCAAAGGGCAGCCATGCTGGCCACGTCCCCAGGGGCAGCTACTGAGGCCCGTCCTCATTCAGCACCCTCTGTCGAGCTCCCACACACTGGGAGGTGCTGCAGGAGGCATGCGGAATCGTGCTACTCTCATTTGAGTGGGCCTGGGTCCATTTTTAGGACGACTATCACACCAGCTTTACGGGCGTGAAGCCGGCACATCAGACAGGGACCCATGCTCAGAAGGACCCCAGAGCTGGTTTAACACCCGCTGTTGCCTTCTTGAAATACTGGAAGGGGCTCCGTAAGTTGCACGGCCTGTCGTGACTGCAGGTGAGCTGGCTGATGGGTTCGACAGGCTCATCAAGGCTGTGTGCATGCGAAGTCACTTCAGCGTGTCTGCCCCTCTGCGCAGCTATGGACTGTAGCCGCCAGGCTCCTCTGTCCGTGACATTCTCCAGGCAAGCATACCGGAGCGGGCTGCCATTTCCTGCTCCAGGGGATCCTCCCGGCCCAGGACTGAGCCCTCCTCTCTCGTGTCTCCTGCGTCGGCAGGCAGGTTCTTGACCACTAGGGCACTAGGGAAGCCAAGGCTAGCTGGGGAGGACTGGCCGCAGCTTCTCACCCTCAAGGCTCAGCTCAGACGCCACTCCCCAGCAGGGCTTCCCCGCGCCCTGCCGCATCCCCTCTCCCCTCCGGTCCTCTCGAGTCTTCTTCAGCCCTGCCCTTCCTCGTAACAGTAACAGGCCTCCTCTCGGTTTTCTGTAACGACCTGCTCACTCGCATCGCACACTGGCCGGACTCTGGGCTCCCTGAGGACAGGAACCATGTCTACAGTGTTCCCTGTTGCATCTGCGTGTGTTCACAGCTGCTTTATACATTAGGATCTGGGCTGTGGGGGTGAAGTGTATGCACCTCTTTCCAGAAGCCTCCAAAAAATTCAGGGGCCTTCAAATGCTTGGAGATCTGACTAAACGTGCATGGGTAGAGACGCAGAAAAATAAAACTTAAAATTGCAATCAATAATAATTTCAAAGGCAAACAAATAGCTATTGTTTTCTTAAAAAAATATATATATATATTTAACATGGCAAATGAGTGCATTGGATTAGGTTTATTTCTAGAAGGTGTGAGCTTTCTGAGGATAAGATTCTAGGGCTCTTGAGAAACTTTAACAGTCTTATCTGACATAACCCCCGGCACAGTGTCAGAGGCCTGGTGCTGACTCCAGACTCAATTCAGGCCAAACACATATTGGGTAATAGAGGGAAATATACCGATAAGTATGAAACGGTGCCTGCTTTCAAGACAGCAGTCAGAGGACAAAAAGACTAATAGACAAGGAACCAGTAAATAAATCCTCAAGTGACAAGGATATGAGATGGGAACCAATGGCTGGATAAATTTAGATAAAGACAGCTTTCTGGAAAGCTCTCACGTGTGCAAAACGTTAGGGTTTATGAACACGGTATGGGGACAGGGTGATGTAAGTATTCAGACAAAATAAGGGCATCTTTCCTTACATGGGTAGAGAGTTTTTTTTAAAGAAACTCATTTATTTGATTATACAGGGCTAAACCAAAACGGTTGGCAACTCAGAAGAAAGTAGCGTGAATCAGCTTTGATTGCCTGGCAAACAAGAGCCAGTTCTGGTTAGTGGCGACGGCACCGGGTGAAATGACACGCTCGCCCTGATTTCACTGGTTGCACATCTTGGCTTTTTGTCATCAAGTTCAAGAGACGACATTATAGCATATGCCACTTAGGCCTCATCTGTCTCAGCATATTTGGTTGGTCTAGTTTATGTAACCAAAACCAAAAAATGCGTATGTTTTTCCCTTGTTGAAATGTAAATCAGCAGCACTCATTTGTGTACTGAAGCTTGGGAGTCCCTTGCTGAATTAATAGAAACACCACAGCATGGGATTTATTACATTCACTCCATCAAATATATTATGCTTACTATACTCCAGGTAAAAGGGAAAATGAGTCCTTGAGAAGCTTACAATCTAATAGCGGAAATCAGAAACAAACAAGCAAACAGACAAACCAATAATAATTTCAGGAGATAATCACTACTGTGAAAGGAATAAGCAGGTCACGAGGAGCCTCCGAGGTCAGCAAACGTTTCCTGTTAGAAGACCACATAGTGGATATTGTGGGATCTGTGGGCCAAAAGATCTCTGTTGCAACTACCCAAGTCTCAGCTTGTAACACAAACATGTAACAATGTGTAACGAGCATGGCGGTGTGCCAATAAAACTTTATTTGCAAAACAGGCAGCAGGCTGGATTCAGCCACAGGCTGTCGTATGCCAGCCCTTGAGGAAGAGAGCTGGGCACCGGCTAATTTAGCTAACAAGTTCCGGGAAGGTTCTCTGAGGAGGTAACATGCCAGCCGAGATCTCAATGCTGAGAAAGGTCCAGGTGTGGAAATATCTAGAGAAAATGTTGTGCAGGCAGTAAACGGATGTAAAGATTCAAGGTGAGGAGGAGTAAAAAGAGGTACACTTCTAGTACCTCCAAATACTTTAAATCACCCAAGTGAAAGTCGGCTAGTCATGTCCCACTCTGCAACCCCACAGACTGGAGTCTGCCAGGCTCTTCTGTCCATGAGATTTCCCAGACAAGAATCCTGGAGTGGGCTGCCATTTCCTTCTTCGGGGGATCTTCCAGATCCAGGGACTGAACCCGAGTCTCCTGCCTCGCAGGCAGATTCTTTAGCGTCTGAGCCACCAAGAAAGCCCCAAGTCACTGAAAGTTCATGCAAAAAACTACACTCACAAGAAGACAAGGCAAAAAGATAGGACACTGAGAGATGAACTCCCTGGGTTGGTAGGTGCCCAATATGCTACTGGAGATCAGTGGAGAAATATCTCCATAAAGAATGAAGAGATGGAGCCAAAGCAAAAACAGCACCCAGTTGTGGATGTGACTGATGATGGAAGCAACGTCAGATGCTATAAAGAGCAATATTGTATAGGAACCTGGAATGTTAGATCCACAAATCAAGGCAAACTGGAAGTGGTCAAATAGGAGATGGCAAGAGTGAACATTGAATTTTAGGAATCAGCCAACTAAAATGGACTGGAATGGGTGAATTTAACTCAGATGACCATTATATCTACTATTGCGGGCAGGAATCCCTCAGAAGAAATGGAGTAGCCATCATGGTCCACAAGAGAGTCCAAAATGTAGCACTCGGATGCAATCTCAAAAATGACAGAATAATCTCTGTTTGTTTCCACAGCAAACCATTCAATATCAGGGTAATCCAAGTCTATGCCCCAACCAGTAACACTGAAGAAGCTGAAGCTGAACGGGTCTATGAAGACCTAGAAGACCTTTTTAGAACTAACGAACACCCAAAAAGATGTCCTTTTCATTATAGGGGACTGGAATGCAAAAGTAGGAAGTCAAGAAACACCTGGAGTAACAGGCAAATCTGGCCTTGGAATGTGGAATGAAGCAGGGCAAAGACTAATAGAGTTTTGCCAAGAGAACGCACTGGTCATAGCAAACACCCTCTTCCAACAACACAAGAGAAGACTCTACACATGGACATCACCAGATGGTCAACACCGAAATCAGACTGACTATATTCTTTGCAGCCAAAGATGGAGAAGCTCTATACAGTCAGCAAAAACAAGACTGGGAGCTGACTGTGGCTCAGATCATGAACTCCTTATTGCCAAATTCAGACTTAAATTGAAGACAGTAGGGAATACGACTAGACCATTCAGGTATGACCTAAATCAAATCCCTTACAATTATACAGTAGAAGTGAGAAATAGATTCAAGAGATTAGATCTGATAGACAGAGTGCCTGAAGAACTATGGACAGAGGTTCATGACATTGTACAGGAGGCAGGGATAAAACCATTCCCAAGAAAAAGAAATGCAAAAAGGCAAAACGGTTGTTTGAGGAGCCTTACAAATACCTGTGAAAAGAAGAGAAGTGAAAGCAAAGGAGTAAAGGAAACATACACTCATTTGAATGCAGAGTTCCAAAGAAGAGCAAGAAGAGATAAGAAAGCCTTCCTCAGTGATCAATGCAAAGAAATAGAGGAAAACAATAGAATGGGAAAGACTAGAGATCTCTTGAAGAAAATTAGAGATACCAAGGGAACATTTCATGCAAAGATGGGCTCAATAAAGGACAGAAATGGTAAGGACCTAAAAAGAAGCAGAAGATATAAAGAAGAGGTGGCAAGAATACACAGAAGAACTATGCAAAAAGATCGTCACAACCCGGATAATCACGATGGTGTGATCACTCACCTAGAGCCAGACATCCTGGAATGAGAAGTCAAGTGGGACTTAGGAAGCATCACTATGAACAAAGCTAGTGGAGGTGATGGAGTTCCAGTTGAGCCATTTCAAATCCTAAAAGATGACGCTGTGAAAGTGCTGCACTCAATATGCCAGCAAATTTGGAAAACTCAGCAGTGGCCATAGGACTGGAAAAGGTCAGTTTTCATTCCAATCCCAAAGAAAGGCAATGCCAAAGAATGCTCAAACTACTGCACAATTGCAATCATCTCACATGCTGAGCGACTTCACTTTCACTCTTCACTTTCATGCACTGGAGAAGGAGATGGCAACCCACTCCAGAGTTCTTGCCTGGAGGATCCCAGGGACGGTGGAACCTGGTGGGCTGCCGTCTATGGGGTCGCACAGTGTCGGACATGACTGAAGTGACTTAGCAGCAGCAGCAGCAGCAGCAGCACATGCTAGTAAAGTAATGCTCAGAATTCTCCAAGCCAGGCTTCAGCAGCACGTGGACCCTGAACTCCCTGATGTTCACGCTGGTTTTAGAAAAGGCAGAGGAACCAGAGATCACATTGCCAACATCCACTGGATCATCGAAAAAGTGACAGAGTTCCAGAAGAACATCTATTTCTGCTTTACTGACTATGCCAAAGCCTTGGACCATGTGGATCACAACAAACTGAAAAATTCTGAAAGAGATGGGAGTACCAGACCACCTGACTTGCCTCTTGAGAAACCTATATGCAGGTCAGGAAGCAACAATTAGAACTGGACATGGAACAGCAGACTGGTTCCAAATAGGAAAAGGAGTACGTCAAAGCTGTATATTGTCACCCTGCTGATTTAACTTACATGAAGAGTACATCATGAGAAACACTGGGCTGGAGGAAGCACAAGCTGGAATCAAGATTGCCGGGAGAAACATCAATAACCTCAGATATGCAGATGACACCACCCTTATGGCAGAAAGTGAAGAGGAACTAAAATGCCTCTTGATGAAAGTGAAAGAGGAGAGTGAAAAAGTTGGCTTAAAGCTCAACATTCAGAAAACGAAGATCATGGCATCCGGTCCCATCACTTCATGGGAAATAGATGGGGAAGCAGTGGAAACAGTGTCAGACTTTATTTTGGCGGCTTCAAAATCACTGCAGATGGTGACTGCAGCCATGAAATTAAAAGATGCTTACTCCTTGGAAGAAAAGTTATGACCAAACTAGCCAGCATATTAAAGAGCAGAGACATTGTTTGTCAGCAAAGGTCCATCTAGTCAAAGCCATGGTTTTTCCTATAGTCACGTATGGATGTGAGAGTTGGACTATAAAGAAAACTGAGTGCCAAAGAATTGATGCTTTTGAACTGTGGTGTTGGAGAAGACTCTTGAGAGTCCCTTGGACTGCAAGGAGATCCAACCAGTCCATCCTAAAGGAAATCAGTCCTGAATATTCATTGGAAGGACTGATGTTGAAGCTGAAACTCCAATACTTTGGGCACCTGATGCAAAGAGCTGACTCATTTGAAAAGACTCTGATGCTGGGAAAGATTGAAGGCTGGAGGAGAAGGGGACAAGAGGATGAGATGGTAGATGGCATCAGCGACTCGATGGACATGAGTTTGAGGAAACTCTGGGAGTTGGTGATGGACAGGGAGGCCTGGCATGCTCCGGTTCATGGGGTTGCAAACAGTTGGACACGACTGAGCAACTGAACTCACACAAGGACTACCTTAACGTGCTCATAAATATAAAATCTCATGCCATTTTTTTGAAGCTGTTCTTTGAATAAGGATCTGAATGCTTTGTCTGAATTATTGTGAATTTCAGCTAGCTGTCTTCAGCATCCTGGCATAGTGAGATGTGATTTCATATCAAGCTTGTCCCCTAGCACTAATCCTGGATGGAGGTCTCCTTAGGACACGGTTAATCAAGAGCTGAACTTGGGAGAAACTCAGATCTATGTAAAAAGCACAGTTAGCACTCAATGATTACTAGTGGAATGCTTTAAAAGTAAAACAAAACAAACCAAAAAAACTAGGTTGATCATTTCAGTGTAAGAGCTTTGGAAGATAACGGTGTGGATGAATGGCTCAAGATTTTTAGACCTGTTCATTTAGCTTTTTCATCATAAATAGCAAAGGTTGAAAACTGACAGTCCACAGATCAAACTTGACCTTCCAATTAGTTTTGTTTGGTTAGTTATAAATATTTGGAAATTAGAACATTTGACATGAAAGTCTGGATTTCTGACTTCACTGAAGGGAACTGATCACACCAGGCATTTTTCAACACCCACCTGGCAACTGCCTTGAGCCGAGTAAAGCAGCTTCTCCCAGACAGGTATGAAGTGTCCACATTTCCATAAAGCCTGCCTTGCCTGCTGGTTTTGTGAAGTCTGAAGCTTTTAAAACCTGGAAAGAGCTCTTCTTTAAGAAAAACAATACAAAATGGTGAATATAATGTTTTTGCAGCATGTCTAACACTGCAGGAAAAAAATTATAAATAAAAATTGCCTGTGGCCCCCGAGCACAAAAGCCATGGAATGGCTTCAGCATCATCGATCGCCCAGCATAAGGGAAAATGGGAAGCAAGGGGCATGTCAGAGATGGCAGCCACTGCCCTATTAGTGAATTAAAGTTCAATATCTTTTGCAAATTTCATGAAAACATACGGTTACTGAGCAAAGGCTAGAACCCCGCCCAGGACCTTGCAAAAGGCAATCAACCTCTCTCGGCCACTTTTCCTTTTTAGTGGTCTTATTTTTTTTTCCTTTTACTATCTGCCTGGGCTCTGTGGGCAGATGAGTTTTCAAACCCTTCAAACTGAAGGATTTCTAAGTTCTCTGACATTTTAAAGTTCTGTGGATTTGCTTTTGTTCACACTCTGTAATGTTTTCTTAAAAGACTCATAGCCTGAGCTATCTTCCCTTACTTTAGTCTCTGAATAATCTGCTAAATGAGCTTGACAATGGATAGGATGTGTGGATTTCTTTCAGCTGTTTGTGAGCAGTCTAACACATCTGAACTGCCAAGCATCCACTGACAAACGAAAGAATTCAGCCATTATCCTAAACAAGTGACAGGCAAATTCTTACACCACGACGACGATCAAACAAATGACAAGTTTCTCTACCTTCTTTGTAACAAAGTTGGACGGTGGTTGCGTAAATGTGAAATATGAGTGAGAAGGGGGAGTCTGTCAGGTTGCTCAAATAATGAGAAGACTGCCCCCACAGCTGAGCTTTCAAACAGGTGCAGCTTGTGGTAAGTCTTCCCGCAGTTGATTCTGAATCTGACTTCTACTCCTTTCAACGTCCAGAGCAAGGAAATATGCCGCCCAAACCATCAGAGTCTTTTGCCCTGGCATTCAGCGAAATCCAAATGCTGCTGAACACAGGGCTAAGAACTGTGATGCCTAAAACACTCTGAGTTCACTTAGAGCTCAATTACTAATTAGACAAAATAGCCTCATCCTCGAACGGAATTTGAGACGTGGACGTTGGACGACACAGGATAGAGCAGCAGCCGTCACAGACACTGGAGCGAGAAAGTCACCACTAACGTGGAAATTCATAAACACCTAAGCAGACTTTTACTTTGGCACAGAGCCTTTGCATCGAGGGATAATTCCTGCCTTTGCAGATAGTTCAGAAATGTTTTATGTATGCACTATTTCCAAAGAGTCTTTTAAAATTTCCTTTCTCATAGTATAATCGGTTGTTACCGCTCCTATTGATTTCCCTAAAGAGCACAAGTCTATTCCATTAGAAATAGAGAAGGAAAAAAATACATACATACATATATATATATATATTGCTTTTAGGCTGAGAAGATGGAGTTTTCTTCCTTTTTTATTCAGAGGGAATAAGACTGTGAGGAGGCGGGGGGATGAACCTGCAGTTTACCACTCAGATCAGTCCTCTGGTCTACATCTCCATAAAGGGTCTAATCTGTCCCAGTAGAGGAAAGGGACATTCTAGATGCCACAGGCTAGATATTGGCAGTGTCACAAGGCAAGAAGTACGGAGATGATAACATGGTATGATGGGTGCAGCCCAAACATCCATTGACTAACGGACAGATGAGGAAACAAACATGGCCTAGCCATACAGCAGAATACTTCTCACCAATAAACAGAGAACGGAGCGCGAACTCAGGCTGCACCATGGATGGTCTTGCAAGCCTTCTGTTAAGTGAATGAATCCAGCCACGGCAGACCACATACAGTGGGACTCCATTTATATATGAATGCCCGGAAGAGGCAAATCCATAAGACGGAAAGCGGATTAGTGGTCGCCAGGGGCTGGGAATGGGAGGGGGTGGGGAGTCACTGCTAAGGGCATGCGGTTTCTTTGTAGGGGGCGGGAGCGTTATAAAATCGATGGTGGTGACAGCCGCGTGAGTCTGTGAACACACAGTTGACCCTTGAACAGCTGGAGGGTGGGGCAGCAGCCTTCCGTGTGCTCAGAAACCTGCCTGGGGCTTCACAGTCAGCGCCCTTGTCCGTGGCTCCACACCCAGCGATTCGGCCAAGCCTGCAACCACGCAGCTGCGTACTATATATTTATTGAAAAAAGATCCGCACATAAATAGACCTGAGCAATTCAAACCCATGATGTTCAAAGGTCAACTGTACTAAAATCCACTGAATTTTGCACTTTAAAAGGTAATTTTATGGTGTGTGAACTATATCTCAATAGAGTTGTTTTAAAAATGTAACAGGTGCAATTTCACTTATAGATGTTTATCCAAAAGAATTGAAATTGGGTTCTCAAAGATTAATATATTCATGTCCACGGCAGCATTGTGTGCTATAGCCAAGAAGTGGAAGAAAGAACAAATGAACGGATAAGCAAAATACAGTATATCCATAAAATGACTATGATTCAGCCCCAGAAAGGAAGGATGTCTAGGCAAACGCTAACCATGGAGGAACCTTGAGGATATTACGCCGAGATAAATGAACCAGGTCACAAAAAGACAAATCCTTTCTTCCGCTTATGAGGTACATAGAGTAGTCAGCATCAGAGAGGCAGAGAGTAGAATGGCCTTCCTTGGTGGCCTGGTGGGGGGAAGGATGTGCCCGCCGGAGGAGGTGTGAGATCAATCTCTGGGTCGGGAAGATCCTCTGGAGAAGGAGGTGGCAGCCCACTCCAGTATTCCTGCCTGGAAAATCCCATGGACAGAGGAGCCTGGCGGGCTCTGTTGGACATTAAAAGAATCGTGCACGACACAGCAACTAAATGGCAACAGAGAGTGGAATGAGGCTGAGGCAGCGGGAGAATGAGGAGATGCTGTTAACAGAACTTCAGTTTCGCAAGATGAAGAAGTCCTGCAGATTGGTTGTGTGATACTGTGAAGATACTGAACATCACTGAGCTGTGCACTTAAAAACGGCTAGGACGCGAATTTATGCGTATTTTACTGTAATAAACTTATAAATGTATACATATGGGCATATTATCCAGCTATTTCAGTTTTCACCCTCCTCTACGGAGTCCCTTCTATGCCTTCCCGACCTTTCTTTGGATAAAGACAAACATCTGCCATCAGAGGAGAGTCCCACTTTAGAGGGAATGCAAACTGAGACTCGGTGAGAACTTGGTAGGATTTCTGTGCGAGTCCAGCCTTGTGCAGTCGGAGGCCCTGCTCTTGACTCACCGCTTCTGTGGCTCTTTCTCAAATGGTCCAGAGTGATCTTTAGATGCTCTTTGAGCTAAATCTTGCATTTCCAGACCTCAGGGACGATTACACAGGCAGCGAAAGCAAAGTTGGGCTCAGTAATGAGTAGCTTTTGTGCCAATGTTTTGTCCTGTAGCTAGACCAACACATTTCCAAGTCAGTCAGATGAACAGGTGTGCACTCTCGATCCACACACAATCACTGTGGAGTAAAGGAATAAAACTGCTTGGCCAAAAGATGCTTCCTTTAGTTCTCAACAGTGAAAGGTCCTGAATAAGATCCAGTGCAAATCCTCCAGAAACACCTGGATTTTTTCCCCAAGACATAGTAATATGATAAAAATATTTAAGTTTGACACCCTGTCCAAAAGAGCTATTAACAAAATACATTCCTCTGAGCACAAGTACTACAATACACTTGTTGAATAAGGCCGTCTGAATCTGAAGCAAGTTAGGGAATCACATTTCCTAATTCCCACTTGGACATTCACGACAGTCCTTGACCTGTTAAAGGCTCTGAAGAGTCTTGCAACAAGGGAACATGGTAAGTTCTGTTTTTCTGCTTCTCCAAATTCTGCAGACTTCATGTTTTGAGTGAGCTTCTACTAACATCCCAAGAACCATGAATTCTCGAGATATTCCGGAACATGCTGATACAGGCTATCCTCAAATAATTAACTCTTCTCTGCAAACGCAATCATCCCTAGGTATCCTTAGGGAGATTAACTCCAGGATCCCTGAGTATACCAAGATGCATGGATGCGCAAATCCCTTCTATAAAATGGTGTGAAGTTGTGTAGTATTTTTGTATAACCCACATACATCCTCCTATACACTTTAAATCACCTCTAGAGTACTCATAGGAGAAGGAAATGGCAACCCATTCGTGTTCTCGCCTGGAGAATCCCAGGGACGGGGGAGCCTGGAAGGCTGCCGTCTATGGGGTCACACAGAGTTGGACACGACTGAAGCGACGCAGCAGCAGCAGCAGCGAGTACTCATAGGGGCGTCCCTGGTGGCTCAGATGGTAAAGAATCTGTCTGCAATGTTCGTTGCCCAACCCACTCTGGTATTCTTGCCTGGAGAATTCCATGGACAGAGGAGCCCAGTGGGCTGTAGCCCGTGGGACTGCAAAGAGTTGGACGTGACTGAGTGACTAACCGCATACAGAGTACTCGTAGAGGCTCCCTGGTGGCTCAGTGGTAAAGCATCCACCTGCAAGGCAGGAGACCCAGGCTCCATCCCTGGGCTGGGAAGATCGCCCGAAGGGAATGGTCACCCACTCGAGCACTGCTGCCTGGAGAATGCCCTGGACAGAGAAGCAGGGTTGAGGGGATGGAGGTGGGTTTGGGGGCGGGGGGGCTGGTTTCCAGTCCACAAGGTCACAGAGAATCCACATGACTGAGCACTGCGGGACTAAAGCCTTTCAATTTCACAGAGTACTCATAATACCCAATGCAATGTAAATTCTATGTAAATAGTTGTAGATACAATGTAAACACTATGTAAATAGTTGTAAATAAAATGTAAATGATATGTTAATGGTTTCTAGTGGACAGCAAATTCAAGATTTGCCTTTTGGAACTTTCTGGAATTTTCCCCAAACATTTTCCCTCCTCAGTGGATCGAATCCCTGGGACGCTGAACCATGGATACAGAGGGCACTGCACTTGAGGTTCCGCGTGCATCACACCAAGAGCTATCACCTAAAGGGATGTGTAAGGGTCAGCCAGGAAGATCTGCATCCCCACTTCCTTCAGCTCTCTTTTCAAATGCTACTTTATCCAAAATCCTTCTTTGACAGCCCATTTTAAATAACTCACTCAGCCAACCCTCTCTGACTCCTTCCTGATCACTGTGCATATTACATCTCTCTGCTGCCACTGCATATTTACATTTTTATGTCATAAGTAAATATTACATACGATTTATGTAATAAATATGTCTACTACATTATGTATGATAATTACATAATAATTTATGTAATAAATGAGAGCTCCCTGAGAGCAAGGACCTTGGTCATTTCTCCCCGAATCAGGAGCTCAGTAAATATTTGTTGAGTTAATGAACACAATCACGAGAAAACTTGGGGAAAAGGGGCAGTTGTAATTTGTATCTAATGTATCAGATGTTTAATTTGTGAAGACATGGAGTTCGCCCTTGAGAAGGAAAGGCATCTTTCTTTGCAGATTCAGGTCTGCTCATTGGCTGGTGAGAGTGACAGGGAAGACAATTACGACAAGAGCAAGAAAACAGGCCGAAAATAAAAGTAGCTGCTCATCAGTCCAGGCACTTTTCCCTGTGAGGCACTGTGCTGGGCGCTTCCCTCCACCTCTCCCTCCCGCGTCCTTCCCTCCACCTCTCCCCACGTCGTGCACTCTGACAGATGTGCTAGCAACATCAGTGTGTGGTCCCGAGCTGAATGCCAGATATTCAAAGATACAGAAGCCACAGTTCCTGTCTTTGTGGAGGGCACTACCTAATGGTGAAGATAGCAAAACATTTCAAGGGACTGAGACTTCCTCAGTCCCCGAGGATGCGACATACCCCAGTTTGTTGAGGGGGAGGGAAGAGGCAAGCAAGGATGGCTTCCTGGAGGAGGTGGCCTCGAAGCTGCACTTTTCAGGGTGAGTAGGCAGGTGTCAACCATGAAGAGGAGGAGGAAGGCAATCAGAACTGGAGGAAACACCTGAGCAAAAGTATGAGCACCTGAATCAGAGAGTATTTGCATGAAGAGAACTAGAAAGTGTGTCTACCAGAGCATGACATCTGAGCCAGGGCATGTTAAGGGTCGAGTCTGAAGGGGGCAAGGGCCCAAACTTCTCCCATCCTCAGAGCTGCTTTGTCAGCTTGATATCAGCAGCAAACATTCATAAAAGCTGGGTTTCTTTTCTCTTTTACTAGGGGTCTGGGGCTCTAAACCTTTTACAAACATGTCAATGGACACCACCAATAAGCTCACAAAGAAGATCCAGTCATCCTGTCCATTTTACAGACATGGAAGCTGAACTCAGAGAAGCAATGACCCCTTCTACGTCACAGGACCAGGAAGTAACCTCAGGGCCAACAGGCAGAGCCCGCAGTCCTCACCGCTCTATGAACCTGGATTAACCTCCCTAAGGCAAGTGCCCTCCACCTGGAGCGACTTAGCCCCCCAGGGGCCACCTGAGGATGGCTGGAGACCTTTCGGGTTGTAGCAACTGGGGAGGGCATTGCCACTGGCGTCTAGTGGGTGAGGCCAAGGGCGCTCCCGAAGATACTACAGAGCTCAGGAGAGTCCCCACCGGAGGTGATCTGGGCCAGATGTAGCTCCATGGGGAGGCTGAGAGAAGCCCCACCTCAGTTCCCTGGCTGGCTGGGAGAATCGCTGACCTGCTTATCTTGATGAAGAATGCAGAGTTCTGTCTCATAGAATGCAGAGTTCGGTCACCTGATCACGGAGCACTGGGCTGCCCAGGAATGCTTCAAGCTTGGAAGGTTGGTTGGAGGTGCATGCGATGAGCCTCTTCCAGAAACCTTCACGCACAGGGTACCCACAAAAGGAGGAGGAAGAAAAGCCTTTTGGCAACAAGGGAAAAGAAATGAATTTGAAGCCATTTGCTGTTTACAGAGAGCTGGCTCGGGTGTTCTCTTCCCAGGCTGACTACGATGTAGCTGCTGCGTGGGGCCCTGCATGGAGAGGGTCTGAGGTCATTCGCCGGAAACTTCCCTCCTGCCCACGCCTGGCAAATCAAAGAGCTGGTGGTAGGTGTTGAAGGGAGAGGGAGTTTTTCCATCCTGCCCTTGATCAGAAGCAGGATAATGGCTACGATGATGGATTACACGGAACGCTTGTGCTAGAAAAAAAAGCAAGCAAGGGGCAATCTGAAGTCGACTGCCAAGCCCCGGGCAAGAGATGAGAGGGGAACGCCTTCCGAGACACCCCGGGAAAACAATTATTCGTGATTTTGAAGAAAAGCAGTTCGGCTCAGAGTCATTATTTCACATTTTCTCTCTCCTCCTCTTAAAATGTAAGTAGGTGGAGGAATGTGTAACTTAATGAAGAGAAAGATCAAAGAACAGCGGGAAGGCTGAACGTCTGCATGTGTGGGTCCTGGGCTGTCTGTGACCTCCCGTAACCTGGGTTCCAGCCTGTGACGTTGCTGGGATGAAGTTCTTCCCGCCCGAGAGGGAGAGCTGCCTGGAGCCGGGAGGGGTGGAGGGAGGAGAGGGACCGCTGTCCTCCGCACGCAGGGAGGAAGCAAAAACCTGGGGTGGGAGGGGCCTGAGGCGAGATCCCGGCTCCGCCGCGCACAGACGGCGCGCACCGGGCAGTCACCGCATCCCTCTGACTTCTGTTCCCGTGTTTGATGAAGGAGGCTGCCCACCTTTGCAGGTCGGAGAAGTCACGCGTGCTTAGCACCTAAGGCTGACTAACGCGTAGTCGGCACTCAATGCATTGGAACTGCTTTGATGTTGGTGCTGATAGTCATCTTAAAACACAGAAACTTCTACGAAACAAAATGTTCTTACCACATCCTCAACCTAGGCTGGCTCTTCCTGTGTTCCCAAGTGACCTACTAATGTGTTTTGTTTCGTGTTCATGTTAAAAAAAAAAAATCCACATTATTTGTGTCTTTGCTCCTTTTTCCTTTTAGGTGTAGATCCTGATCCTTGGTTGAGTATTTGGCCACCCAAAGTAAAAACCACACTCCCTAGGCTCTCTTTCAGAAAGATGAGGCCTTATGGCAATGTACTAGTCATAGATATGTATGGAAATATGTGTAATTTCCAGGTTATACTTTTAAAAAGGAGCATCCTTCTACTACCCCTTTCCCTGCATCCTGGAATATACATGTGATGGCAGCAGCTACTGCAGCCATCCTGGACCACGAGAAGGAGCTTCTTATTAAGGCAGCAGAGCAACAAGTTAGAAGGTGCCTGGGTCCCTGACCACAAGAAGTGAACTGCCCGTTCTCAACCACCTGCCTGGACTTTTATATGAGACAAAATTCTGCCTTAAAAAAAGCCACTGCTATTTTGGAGGGTATGAAGTGTTGAGGAGTCTAGTTTTACTGGAGCTAAATAGGCATCTGTGAACTACTTGATGTTCAAGCTGGTTTTAGAAAAGGCAGAGGAACCAGAGATCACATTGCCAACATCTGCTGGATCACGGAAAAAGCAAGAGAGTTCCAGAAAAACATCTATTTCTGCTTTATTGACTATGCCAAAGCCTTTGACTGTGTGGCTCACAATCAACTGTGGAAAATTCTGAAAGAGATGGGAATATCAGACCACCTAACCTGCCTCTTGAGAAATCTGTATGCAGGTCAGGAAGCAACAGTTAGAGCTGGACATGGAACAACAGACTGATTCCAAATAGGAAAAGGAGTAAATCAAGGCTGTATAAGGTCACCCTGCTTATTTAACTTCTATGCAGAATACATCATGAGAAACGCTGGACTGGAAGAAACACAAGCTGGAATCATGATTGCTGGGAGAAATATCAATAACCTCAGATATGCAGATGACACCACCCTTATGGCAGAAAGTGAAGAGGAGCTAAAAAGCCTCTTGATGAAAGTGAAAGAGGAGAGTGAAAAAGTTGGCTTAAACCTCAACATTCAGAAAACTAAGATCATGGCATCCGGTCCCATCACTTCGTGGGAAATAGATGGGGAAACAGTGGAAACAGTGACAGACTTTATTTGAGGGGGCTCCAAAATCACTGCAGATGGTGACTGCAGCCATGAAATTAGAAGAAGCTTACTCCTTGGAAGGAAAGTTAAGACCAACCTGGATAGTATATTCAAGGTCTGTCTAAGGTCCGTCTAGTCAAGGCTATGGTTTTTCCTGTGGTCATGTATGGATGTGAGAGTTGGATTGTGAAGCAGGCTGAGTGCCGAAGAATTGATGCGTTTGAACTGTGGTGTTGGAGAAGACTCCTGAGAGTCCCTTGGACTGCAAGGAGATCCAACCAGTCCATTCTGAAGGAGATCAACCTTGGGATTTCTTTGGAAGGAATGATGCTAAAGCTGAAACTCCAGTACTTTGGCCACCTCATGTAAAGAGTTGACTCATTGGAAAAAACTCTGATGCTGGGAGAGATTGCGGGCAGGAGGAGACGGGGACGACCGAGGATGAGATGGCTGGATGGCATCACCGACTCGATGGACGTGAGTCTGAGTGAACTCTGGGAGATGGTGATGGACAAGGAGGCCTGGTGTGCTGCGATTCATGGGGTCGCAAAGAGTCAGACATGACTGAGCGACTGAACTGAACTGAACTGAAATAGGCATCCAGTTTAATACACTAGACAGCATTAAAAAAATCAAGAGATTTCACACAAAGCCTTAGACTTTTAACATTTTCCTGAAGAATAAGCAGTTCTCAGAACAATGGGTTGTGCTCTCGTGAGTACAACCGCGTGGATGTTTATGGGGAGCATGTGGCATCTGATACGTCACAGACCCTTCTAGCTTCTTCATTCACACACGCTTATTCTCGAGGTCATCCCCTCCTCAGTGTGCTCCACGGAGATGACTTACAGGAGAGCAACAACTGAGCTGCGTTCTTTACTTTTCACAAGTTTACTCGCTTTTATTTATTTTTGGCTGCACTGGGCCTCTGCTGGTCACGGGTTTTCTCTAGTTGTGGTGAGCGGGGCCTACTCTTTCGTAATGACATGCAGGCTTCTTGCTGCAGTGGCTTCTCTGGTTGTGGAGCTTCTCTGGTTCCACAGGCTGTGGAATCTTCCCAGACCAGGGATCTGAGCCATGTCCCCTGCATGGACAGGCAGGTCCTTAGCCACTGGGCCGCCAGAGAGGTCCTGCCTTGCTCTCGACGACGCGTATCGAGGGCTCAGGGGCGGTGAAAAGGAAAAGTGAGTGAGTCGCTCAGTCGTGTCCTGCTCTCTGCGACCCCAGGGACTGCAGCCGGCCAGGCTCCTCTGTCCATGGGATTCTCCAGGCAGGAATACTGGAGTGGGTTGCCATCTCCTTCTCCAGGGGGTCTTCCCAAGCCAGGGATCAAACCCTGGTCTCTTGCGTTGCAGGCGAATTCTTTACTGTCTGAGACATTAGGGAAGGCCCCAGGTGCCAGACCCTTCATTAAATATAGAAGGCGGTTCTGTTAGTCAACCTCCCAACTACCCAAGGTCCGAATTTCCACCCTCGCATTGCAGACAAGGGAGCTGAAGCTCTAAGAGGACATAGAACTTGCTTCCAGCCACAGCCCAGGGGCAGAGACTGTCTGACTCCAAAGCCTGAATTCCTAGCTATACCTACTTGACTGTTTAAGCTGAGCTTCCGCATTTTTGAATCAAATACTGATTCATTTGCAGAAATCTAAGTGGAGTTCAGAGTTCTTCTTCTAATTAGCAGCGTTTGCTCCCTCTGCACTTCTGCGCACAAACTTATAGCCACTGTTCCCATTTTCTTTTAGCTGGTGCGTATTTCATAGCTCAGGGTGATAATGCCTCTGTCATCACACGCATCGTTCAGAGGCGAGGCTGCCCAAAGCACACAAACAAAGCCCCGGGGGTCTTGTTGCTGCCCCCACGTGCCCCGAAAGAGGAGACCAGTGCCGGAGGGAACCGGTGGGGGTGGCCAAGGTCACCGGCTGCGGAGGGTTCCAGAACACCATTTCCTGGGAAGGCTCGTCAACAGATAATGCATCGTTGGCGCACGTCAGTGTTCCCTGGATGGGTTCAAGGCCAGAGCTTGTGGTTAAGGCTGTTCCCATGCTTGCCTCATACTCTGGCTTCGCGGCTCCCCCTGCCTGCAGCCCCCTTGACAGATACACTCTCCAGACCCTCGCTGAAGCTTACACGGGGAATGCTTTGAAAGCTCAGGGAGGAATCTGGGGGCCCTCCTTGTGTCTTGGACTCACAGAATGTCAGGTTTGGAAGGGACCTCAGAAAGCTTCTGGTCTGACTCTTTTGATTTATGAGATAGGAAACAGATACCGAGAGAGGGGGAGGAGGGCTGGTCAGTATTCGTTCACCGACATTTACCCCGTGACCCCGTTTCTGTGTCAGTTAACAGTCCAGGCAGGGCTGCAGTTCGGAAGGATGACGCTGGTGATGAGGCTGATGGAGACAAGGATGGAGCAGTTGCTGCTTTTCTGCCCCCAGCACTAAATTATGTGCTTTGTGTGGACTTTTCTCATTCATGCCTCATCACAACCCTCGAGGTTACTGCTCTTGTCCCTGCTTACTGTTACTCGCATTCCCCGTGACCTGAGGCACGGAGCGTCAGAGCACCCCGCCCTGGTGCCCTGATCGCACAGTGATCAGGGGCTTCGCACAGTGATCAGGGCCTTCTCCCAGTGCCCCCCACCCCCACCCCTGCCCCTCACGGAACTGCTGCCACTAGGCTGGACTTTAGTTCAAAAATGCAACGCAAATCCCTACAGGAACCGAGCTGACCTCTTGGGTGAGTGAAACAACTTAGCAGGGTTGGTGAGCTGGTAAACAGTGGCCTCTCTGCAGGCCACGAGAGAAGAGCTGCTAATAGCTACTCTCACCCCCTCCCTCCCAACTGTGCCCCCAACGCTGCAAGATTCTGCAAGCTCTCGGAAGCCAGAAATTCAGATCTGCGCACGATTCTTACACCTTGGTGACTGGAAATCATTCGAGTCACTCACAGACACTTCACGTCTCTTCCCCGTTCGACGTCTGTTCTCCCCCACCCTGTCGGAGCTAGCCACGATCACAAGAAACGCGATCAGAAGCCGTGCGCGTCTCTTTGAGAGTCAGGGTGTGCCCTCCACTCTCTGTCACAAGGGCAGGTGAGGGTCTTCCCAGATAGCAGCTGCTCTGGTCGGTTTGCAGACCAGATGAGGGCACTGAGTCCTCAGTGGATCCACAAGTGTAAGGAGCATGAGAAATTCATCCTTGTTGTTTGAAGCTACCGCAATCTGAGGGTTTTCCTTTACTGCAGCAAAAAGTACCCCAATCAGACAAATATGGGAATTAATTCCAGGCAAGAATACTGGAGTGGGTTACCAGTTCCTTCTCCAGGGGATCTTCCCAACCCAGGGGTCAAACGCACGTCTCCTGCACTGGCAGGCAGATCCTTTACCACTGAGCCTCCAGGGAAGCCCCGGACACACATCAGCAGGCATTATGCAACCCTAAAGGGTGTGTGGACCTAAGAACTCTGGGTCTCATACTTCAGGGTTGGGCAGGGGTAGATTAAGACAAAGTCAATGTCAAGGTGTTGACCCTAGGGCTAGCAAGAACCTCCATCTTAGAGTCACTGTTGACAGTCATCCCAAGTTAAGCAAGACCTATTCGTTTCATGAAGACCGTGGAAGACTCTACAGCAAGTCTTTCCTTACTGGAAATCTCACTCAAGGCTTGCCCCTCCCCTAGTCACACTCAGTATCATTTCTGTACTCAGAAATTAAATGTGTAAAAAGATACTCACTGTGGCAACACTACAGCACAGATATGAGCAAAGAGATGTTTTATTTCCAAGTTAAAATGTTAATGCCCTGTGACAAAGGAGTATTTCTGTTCGGAGAAGGAAATGATGGGGCAGTTACTGTCTTCACAGAGAATGAAGGATTGCTTAGAACACTTGCTTCGTTTCACAACTAAAGAAATAATTAAACAAATACAACATAGAGATTTTCATCTTTAGTTTTAAGCAAAACACAGATGTCTCAGATGAAGCAATTTAAGCCACTTCCGGGGGCTCAGACCGTAGAGAATCCACCTACAATGGGTTCGACCCCTGAGTCAGGAAGATCCTTTGGAGAAGGGAATAGCTACCCACTCCTGGGAAATCCCACGGACAGAGGACCCTGGTGGGCTGCATCCCTGGGGTTGTAAAGATCTGGAGATGACCGAGTAGCTAAGCACACACAAGCCAGCGTTCTCACTGGTATAAACTGACAGCGTCCACCATGAGCCTTCCTCGGGTCTCAGTTTCTTAAATAAAGAAGACTTATTCTGTTACTGGAATAGAAAGTATTTTATGTTCGTTATGAAAAAATGATTGATGTTAAACTCATTTCTTTGACTTGATCCTTACAGCCATGAACAACCATACTTCTATTCAAATATCAGAACTGAGACTTTGTTTTGCAGATTTTTTTAAAAGTATAAGATTAATGAATGCTTATAGTAACAAACTGAAGCACTCAATCAGGGTTAAAAAGTAGGGTTTTCCGGTCTTGGCTCTACTGGTATTTCAGGCAGGATAACCCTTTCTATGAGGGCCGTCCTGTGCGTTAGAGAACGTTTAGCAGCCTCGCTGGTCTCTTTGCACCAGAGGCCAACACAGCGCCCCTGCCAGGGCTGCCACCGGTGTGAGCCACACTACCAAAAATATATCTAGACATGCTCATATATGCAGCCCAAGGGCAAAACTGCCCACTGACAGCCACAGTCTATAGTGTGGAAAATAACTGAACATACAGAGTTCCCAGAGGTAATCACGGTTATCATCTTCGTTTATATATTTCTAGCAATTTGCTATATATAATCCAATATATTTATACTCACCATTACTCCACCTCTAAGCAGACCCACAGACTGAATTTTTTCAACCCCCCAAGTTGGGATTATGCTATTCTTTATAATTTTTTTCATTTAAGATATATCTTCATTTCCACACGTTTACATGTAGAGCTTCTGCGTTCTTTTAAAGAAACGTGGGACACCAGAGTCCGTGGGATGCACGTACTCTAATTTATTTAACTGATTTCACACTCATGAACATTTAAGTAGTCACAGCTTTTCCTATTATAAGCAATACTGTATTGAATAATTTTATACTTATATACTAACACATTTTAACCAATATTTCTACTGGAACTGTTGGATCAAATAGTTTTGATAGATTTCTGCAAGTTTTCCACTATAAAGAATATACTTGCAATGCAGAAGATATGGGAGACACAGGTTTGATCCCTAGGTTGGGAAGATCCCCTGGAGGAGGAAATGGCAATCCACTCCAGAAATCTTGCCTGAAAAACCCCACGGAGAGAGGAGCCTGGTGGGCTGCAGTCCAAAGGGTTGAAGAGAGTTGGACACGTCTCAGCAATTTAACACACACACAAAACAGAGCCTCCTAGCTAACCTTGGAGACTTGGGGTTCCATTTTTGCTTTTCTGTTTCTCAGCTTACATAATAGTAGAGCAGTTACTGGCTCAGCCAAAAGTCAGCAGGTGAAAGGTTGAGAAACTTCGCTTTAAAATAAAAGAAAGCCAAGTTTGAGTTCCAGCTCCATCAGAAGTTCAGCAAGTTTCAGCAGACAAATTGTTTAAGTCTCACTTTCCTCATCTGCAAAAATATGGCAACCCTAGTGCCTCCTACAAAGCACTGTTGTGGGAATTCATTGAGATTATAAACATGCACCTCGTGCAACGCCATTAAGTATTGTTGTTAATAGTAAAAAGCCAGGGAGTGGGAGGTTCAGAAATGTAAAGACACAGTGTGTACACGATCTAACAATTAGAGGATGCTTCGTTGCCAGATAACTCAGTGGCCACTACAAAGAGGAATTTCAGATGATCATAAAAGGAACATGAGAGAAGGGAACATATTTCTCCTCACTAAGGAGACTGCAACTAATGTTTGAGTCCCTGGATGCACATGAATCTAGCAGAGGGGTAAATACCTATATTTATCTACATAAACACAGAGGATATGAATATACATGGTTTTAAAACACGCCTCCACACGTTTATATAAGAGAGTGTTGTGGACATATGGATTCTCCGTATATGTAGGTAACACGGTATGATGAAGGAGATGCTTATTTCCTTACAGGATAATTTCAGAACACTCCACTCTGTACTTGTTAAAGAGTGAGTCACCATGATCATCAGGCTACCTGGAAAACTGGTTTCTAACTTCCTCTGAAGTGCATGAAAGACACTAAATTTTTTTTTTTTTTTTTTTACTGAGCAAAGCGCCAGTAGGGCTACTTTAGACAGTGGGTTTCCATCTTGATCCTCTTTTCAGCATCTCTACCTCCTGTCTCAAGTGGAAGGAGATCCTTGAGCATCAGCTTCAGAGAGAGACAAGTCCGTAATCAGATCCTGTCTCTACCGCTCACCAGCTGCGCATCTCGGCTGACTTCACCTCACCTTCTCCATCTGCAGAATGGGATAAGAACTGTGGCACAAAGTTCTCTGAGGACTCACTAAGAGAATGTGAAAATTAGCACCTACTGATTTTTCCTACTCAGCATCTGGTAATTTGACCCCATCTTCCTTGAGAAATCGTCCTTTTCCTGTTGCTGGTCCTTGAGGGTTACATGGACTAATTTCTAGACTGGTGCCAGGTTGAACGCATGACAGAAATGTCTAATCAGCATTGTGCTTCCCTGGGAAAATGACTGTTTCAGGTCTGGGTATGACCCAAGGAGCCTCTGTTCCTAGATGTCTACTAGAGATGGGAACAGCTGTCTTGGCATCACTGAGGTGGTGAGGTGGAGCCTTTTATTGGCATCTTGCTACAACCTGAGAGGAGAAGCATCTGGAAGAGAAGAGAAAGGGAGAATAAGACCTAATTCGGATGACTCCACCTAAACCCTTACATCCAACTTAGCCAAAGCCAAGACACCCCGGGCTGTTTGGAGATACAGTACTGATCTTTTGATGTAAGCCAATTGGCTTTTCAATCCCTGGAGACGGAGAGTTCTCACTAATACAACACGCAACATTTTTAGTCCACCGTCTGGTAATTAGTTCACAAGGAGCAGGGTGGGTACCTAGGAGGTACCTCTATTGATTGCAGAGACAAACCAATTTCGATTCCCCTTGGCGTCTGAGAAGAGAGGGCCGACTGACACCGCCAGGAGACCGGGTTCACGGCGCAGTAATGAAAGCAGCTGCTGTGTGAGTGGAAAGCAACAACAGGAACCCCGGGCCCAATTTGCTCACACCTGGCACCCCGCCAGGCTGCAGCATCGCACTCGGAGTGGGAGCCGCCGCCCCCGGCCCTCGGAAGGCCGCGCCGCTGTTGCGACCCAGGCCCGCTCGGCGGGAAGAGGCCCGGGTCCCGGGGCGGGGGCCCCTGCCTCCAAGGGGGACGCCGACGCCCCAGACAAACAGGGGGCGAAACACAGAGGACCCTGCCCCAGAGCAGCGCTCAGCTGCCACAACGGGCTTCCGAGAGGGGCGCGCCCTGCTCTGCCAGGAGAATGCACGAGAAGACCCACGCGTGGGGATGGACACGGCGAGAAGAAGCAAGCTGTGGATTCAGAGAGCCCAGTTCCTACCCTGGCTTCACCGAGTTCAAGCCATGTAATTTCATTCATTTATGCATGTCTCCTCTTGGCTCAAAGTGGCTTCCTACTGCGTTCAGAGCAGAAGCTGAAATTGTTACTGAGTTCCACAAGCCTTTACACCCCCCCCAGGACACCTGTATGACTCCTTCCTGTAGGTCATCTGGATCTCTCTGGAAACGTCACTTTGCCAGACAGGCCTTAGTCAGAGCAGCCCGTCTTTACTCCATTGCCTGCGTGGTGTCAGGCCTTAGTCAGAGCAGCCCGTCTTTACTCCGTTGCCTGCGTGGGGTGCCTCACTCCCTCGGACGCTGCTGATGCCCTTGTTAATCTCTCTCTCCCCTGGAGTGGGGCTTTTTAGTTTAATTTGCTGCTGTATCGCCAGCGCCTAGAACAGCGCCAAACACAGAACAGCTGCTTTTAAAATATTTGTTCAACCTTTTTAGGTGTTTAACACACATTTACTGAGCACCTAACCTGTACCAGGTGTTGCTAAAACAGAATGGAGAGAGATAAGGATTCTGGCTCTTGCTAAGAAATGTTGCTGTGGGCAAATGAAACGGCAGGAGGAGTGGCTCCTTTCAGAGTCTGGACCGTTCTCTAGGACGATAAAGGTGGCGGAAGAGTGCAATATGTTGTCAATCAGGAGATCAACGAAGGTCCCCAGGTGGAGGTGAAGTCGCTGAAATGGTGAGAAAACCACATCCCAGCAGGTGTGGGGCAGGAAGGAGCCAGAGGGTTCCGGGCAAAAGCAATAACACGTGCAAGGGGCCTGAGGCAGGCAAAAGTCCCATACCCAAGAGCGATCAGCGGCCAGATTAAGAGAGAGATGGGTGAGGGTCAAGTCTGAGAAGCAGGCCTGGGGGAGCCCCTGAAGCAGAGGCAAGCATTTCGCATTTTCCTCTAAGAAACTGTCTCACCATTTGCAGACTCAATTTCATCTTTTGTAAAAATGGAGGTGATAAAATGCCCATGG
The DNA here is from genome assembly GCA_917880005.1 of Nanger dama. Taxonomy (NCBI): domain Eukaryota; kingdom Metazoa; phylum Chordata; class Mammalia; order Artiodactyla; family Bovidae; genus Nanger; species Nanger dama. The sequence continues at coordinate 2,866,715 of CAKJTW010000042.1, forward strand.
TGGAAAGAAGGGTCAACAGGAAAAGGCACAGACAATGCCTAGCAAGGTGCTCGGTAGGTGGTAGGTACGTAATAAATGTCAGTGATTCTTGTCCCTAGAGAGAAAACCAAACGATATGAGAGAGAAGCTGGCCGGGATATTCAGTTTCTGCTTCTCAAACCCAAAGGCTTCTTGAGGGGAATGGCTAGAAATGAACTTGGAGGAGCAAGTAGGTTTCAAGACAGCTTTAGCGCTCCCACCCGCTCTTTCATGCAGGAGAGGCTGCCACGGCTTCCCAAACGTGATGCTGTGTTAAAGAAGTACCTGCCTGAGAGGAAGGCAGGTGCGTTGTCAGCAGAGTGGAGGTACTGGTGGTGGAGTGAGTTTGGCAGGGTGTGTGCGGAGACCGGGTGAAGTGGCGCCAGGCATTCTTCCCTGAGAGAGGTCCCTGCTCTGCACGTGGGCAGCTCCAGCATCTTAGGGAGCAGAGTGGGGACAGGGAGGGCCAGGAGCCCCAGGTGAGCCCCGCGGACGCTGACCACCCCAGACCCGGGCACATCACCAGGCAGACCCCACGGACGCTGACCACCCTGGACCCGGGCAGTCCCCAGGCGGACCCCACGGATGCTGACCACCCCGGACCAGGGCACCACCGCAGGCAGACCCCACGGACGCTGACCACCCCGGACCCGGGCACTGCCCCAGGCGCATGCCCAGGACAAATCTGTACACACAGGAGGGAGAGGGGAATGGCATGGCGTTCAAGCAAAATGCCTCACTCACAGAACAGACAACTAGACACATCAGCCATGCAAGCAGCCTCCTTGCTTGGAAGATGATTTAAATATCTAAAGAAATGTCCCTGGTATAAAGGCTATTAATTTCAAAGCAAATTTATTTATTTATTTTTAGTGATGACAATTTCTTTGTAGTGCATTTATTTAATTTTTAATTGGAGGAAAACTGCTTTACAACGTTGTGTTGGCTTCTGCTGAACAAGACACGAATCAGCCATAATCACACACACACACATATACACACATATATCCCTCCCTTCTGAGCCTCCCTCCCCGCCCCTCCCCGCCGGTCTAGGTCATCACAGAGCACCAGGCTGGGCTCCCGTGTCCGCGCCGTCCCACCAGCTCGCCCCTTTACACGTGGTAGAGTATATATGCGGACGCTGCTTTCTCTGTCCCTCCCGCTCTACCCTTCTCCCACTGTCCACAAGCCCGTTTTCTATGCTCTCCCTTCCTTCCAGTCTGAACTCTCTGTGACTGTCTGAAAAGAGGAGAAAATGCTGAGGGCACTTAGGAAACACGAAGCTGTCTCTCTGCTCTAAAGCACCAATTTGACTTGGAGATGGCACCTCTGACAAAAGAATGCTCCTTTTGCAGATGAATCTGACAACAATAGAAAATGTAAAGCCATTTCTGCCTCTGCCTACTGAGTTCACATGGGTCCACCTTAGGACATCACCGAGTGACTTCAAAAGTGACGAAGACATCTGTTCAAGAAGGCTTAACCCAGGAGGCTGCACCTGGGAGGTTATCATCAGGAAATAACCCTTATTCAACTGACGGGGTGTCCCTAACAACAGGAATTATCAGAGGAAAAAACGGATGCAATTCGAATGTCCAACATTAGGAGAACTGTCCTACACTTACTCCAATTAAAATCATTATAGCACCATGTCATCAGACAGCAGCAAACGCAGCAGCTGTTACAATGTAAAGGTGATTTAAGAATTAAAATAACATTTATGAAATTTAAGTGAAAAGCAAAAATAAAACAAATATAAGAAACTGATTTCCTTAGAAATATGTCTATTTAGCTACACATCCATATATAAAGTGTATGTGATATAATAATTTAATATAATATAATGGAGATGGAGATGTATTATGTTTGTATAAATATATAACATGTAATATATTACATTAAGTAACATATACTTATATAATATGCATATTATAAACATATCACAATATATAATCACTGCAGATGGTGACTGCAGCCATGAAATTAAAAGATTTGCTCCTTGGAAGAAAATCTATGACTAAACTAGACAGCATATTGAAAAGCAGAGACATTACTTTGCCAACAAAGGTCCGTCTAGTCAAAGCTATGGTTTTTATTGTGGTCATGTATGGATGTGAGAGTTAGACTGTGAAGAAGGCTGAGCACCGAATAATCGATGCTTTTGAACTGTGCTGTTGAAGACTCTTGAGAGTCCCTTGGACTGCAAGGAGATCCAACCAGTCCATCCTAAAGGAAATCCGTCCTGAATATTCACTGGAAGGATTGATGTTGAAGCTGAAACTCCAGTACTCTGGCCACCTCATGTGAAGAGCTGACTCACTGGAAAAGACTCTGATGCTGGGAGGGATTGGGGGCAGGAGGAGAAGGGGACGAAAGAGGATGAGATGGCTGGATGGCATCACGGACTCACTGGACATGAGTTTGAGCAAACTCAGGGAGATGGGGAAGGACAGAGAAGCCTGGCTTGCTCTAGTCCATGGGGTCGCAGAGAGTCAGATGCGACTGAGCAGCTGAAGAACATAATCCGTAGCAGTGGCATAAGCTGCCTGTACCATGCGCTGCGCACATGCGTATGAATTAGGGTGAACTGCTTATTTTACATCTTACGCATATGCTCTGTTTCTCTCTAATACACACATACGCAGACACACATATTTTAAATTTTACATATATGCACATATATGTTTTAGAAAGAGGATGCATACGTATGTATGAAAGTGGAAGTGAAGCCGCTCAGTCGTGTCTGACTCTTTACGACCCACAGACTGTAGCCCACCAAGCTCCTCCGTCCGTGGGATTCTCCAGGCAAGCGTACTGGAGTGGGGTGCCATTTCCTTCTCCATACATATGTGTGTGTGTGTGTGTGTGTGTGTGTGTGTGTGTGTGTGTATATATATATATATGAATATATACATATTCCCACATATATATTCATATTATTAAAGGTATACCTGAAATGTAGATATCCAGATACATATTACTTTCATAATATGAAAAACAAGACGACTTTTAAACATCTCTGACAGAGTCACAGAACACAGCTTACTTATTCCCATCACAGTATCTTGAGCAAAGCAGATGCTTAATTAACACTTGTTATAGTGAGAAAATAACAGCAAGATAAGGAAACAGAATCACTTCAATGAAGAGAAACAAGCCCTACACCGCATGTGGCACGCTGGGTGTAGCTGGGTCAAATTAAACAGACATAAGGCCGTAGATTTTGGCTTCATTTGCTGTCCTGGGCAGAACAGGAAACCCACTCTTTTCCTCTGCTCAAGGAATAGAATTCTTAATAGACTTGGAAGCAAGTTTCAGTTGGGAATATGGCGCTGATGAACCATACGGATATTTCATGTTGAAGTGAATACTATGTGTACGCATGTTAATCACCAGGATTTTTAGTAATTTACATAACTTATTAAAAGTGTACTTATGTATAAAACGTATACTTATGAATCATACACTTATGAATCATATACTTATGAATCATACACTTACCATATACATATGAATCAGCCTTAAAGCAATCTGACGCTAATGATTTGATCCACACTCTTTAATCTTTGTAGTTTAAAAGTGATACTAAACCAATACAGATAAAAGTGAAAAGGGCCCCGATGCGTCTGTCAGTCACACTTTGCCAGTCCACAGATAGCTACCTTTGTGCTAGGAAACCAAAGGACTCTGCTTTATTTTTACTGAGTTTCTCAAAACCCGTCTTCCTTCATTAAACTGTAAGCTCCACGAGGGCCAGGACAACTGTCTGCCTTGCTAATCTCATATCTCAACAGAGAGCAACATGCACGGTAAATATATATTGAATAAACCAATCAATGGATCTTGTCATATTCTTACAAGGAAACACTATTTCAATTAATACACCACTAGAAATACTATGGTGGCTAAGCAGTCAAGATACCACCTGCCAAATGCAGGAGACCCAGGTTTGACCCCTGGGCCAGGAAGATCCCCTGGCGAAGGAAATGGCAACCCACTCCAGTATTCTTGCCTGAAAATTCCCATGGACAGAGGAGCCCGATGGGTTACAGTCCTTGGGGTGGAAAAGAGAGTCGGACACGACTGAGTGACAGCAAAGAAATGCCATTTCTCGGTTCTTGGATCTTACGTTCATCGGTTTGCATTTTACTGTCCCTTGAGTTTTTAGGGCCAGTTTCCTTAAAAGCTCTGATGACACTTAGTGGGGTCCATGTAAATACTGAATAAAGAGCAAAAGCAGAAACAAACATCAGCTGATACCAGAAAGCTGTCTGCTGAGGTTACCTCTTTTCCTTCTTTGCTTGAACCCCTGCTGATTTCACATCTCCCAGGAGCCAAAGCCCAAGCCCCTGAGGTCCCAGCTCAGACTCGCCGGGAACAGAGGACTCGCCTCTCCAGAGAACAGGCCACCCCAGGGAAACTCCAGGGAGAGCGGGGAGCAGGGAGGGGATAAGAAATGCCAGCGTAAGCACTCTAGGCCGTGAGGAGCAAGCGTGCGGCTCTCTTGCTCACTGCCCCATCCGGCGCCTCCATCTCCAATCACATCCAACATCCCTCCCATCTTCCTCTCCATTTCCACCCACTTTGTCCCAACCGTGAGCATCTCTCTGGGCAGGAGCCTCCTAACTTGTCTTTCTGCAACTCGTCCTGACACCTGTCATTGTCACCCCCCCCACCCCGCCAGAGTAATGACCTTGAAAAAGAAACCAGCCTAGTCCTCCATCTATGAAACACTGGCCGGAGGCTTGCCATCATCTTGGAATCAAACCCTAATGCTCTGCGGTTGCCCCTGGAGTTCTACAGGAGCCGGCAGGGTTTTGAGTACCTTGGGCCGTCCTCCTCCCGACTCGTACCTCTTCGCGATGCGCCGAGCATTCTGGCGCCAGCATTCTCCCTGCAGGACCCCAGCACATGTGTCCCCTCGGCCTTGGATTCTCAGGACTCAGATCTTGACAGGGTCACCTCCTTCTTCTCCCTGGAGACTCTGCTTACTCGTCCCTCCCCAGAGAAACCTTTTCTGACCCACTTCTCTGATGTAAGCTGTCCACTCCCAAACACTGCCTTTGCTTTTAAGGTGTCCCCAGGAACCCCAACGAACCGTAAACTCCCTGATGTTCAAGCTGGTTATAGAAAAGGCAGAGGAACCAGAGATCACATTGCCAACATCCACTGGATCATGGAAAAAGCAAGAGAGTTCCAGAAAAACATCTATTTCTGCTTTACTGACTATGCCAAAGCCTTTGACTGTGTGGATCACAATCAACTGTGGAAAATTCTGAAAGAGACGGGAATACCAGACCACCTAACCTGACTCCTGAGAAATCTGTATGCAGGTCAGGAAGCCACAGTTAGAACTGGACATGGAACAACAGACTGGTTCCAAATAGGAAAGGGAGTACGTCAAAGCTGTATATTGTCACCCTGCTTATTTAACTTCTATACAGAGTACATCATGAGAAACACTGGGCTGGAAGAAACACAAGCTGGAATCAAGATTGCCAGGAGAAATATCAATAACCTCAGATATGCAGACGACACCACCCTTATGGCAGAAAGTGAAGAGGAGCTAAAAAGCCTCTTGATGAAAGTGAAAGAGGAGAGTGAAAAAGTTGGCTTAAACCTCAACATTCAGAAAACGAAGATCATGGCATCCGGTCCCATCACTTCATGGAAAATAGGTGGGGAAACAGTGGAAACAGTGTCAGACTTTATTTTGGGGGCTCCAAAGTGTCAGACTTTATTTTGGGGGCTCCAAAATCACTGCAGATGGTGATTGCAGCCATGAAATTAAAAGACGCTTACTCCTTGGAAGAAAAGTTATGAACAATCTAGACAGCATATTCAAAAACAGAGACATTACTTTGCCGACTAAGGTCCGTCTAGTCAAGGCTATGGTTTTTCCTGTGGTCATGTATGGATGTGAGAGTTGGACTATGAAGAAGGCTGAACGCCAAAGAATTGATGGTTTTGAACTGTGGTGTTGGAGAAGACTCTTGACAGTCCCTTGGACTGCAAGGAGATCCAACCAGTCCATTCTAAAGGAGATCAACCCTGGGATTTCTTTGGAAGGAATGATGCTAAAGCTGAAACTCCAGTACTTTGGCCACCTCATGAGAAGAGTTGACTCACTGGAAAAGACTCTGATGCTGGGAGGGATTGGGGGCAGGAGGAGAAGGGGACGACAGAGGATGAGATGGCTGGATGGCATCATGGACTCAATGGGTGTGAGTCTGAGTGAACTCCGGGAGATGGTGATGGACAGGGAGGCCTGGTGTGCTGTGATTCATGGGGTCACAAAGAGTCGGACACGACTGAGCGACTGAACTGAACTGAGGAACCCCACCCGTCTAAACCGTCGTGTCCGTCTCGGGGTGGTGTCTCACTCCAGGCCTGGCATCTTGTCTCTCTTGCTCATTTTTATCCCTAGTTTGCAGAGCTCACTACAGTGTCTAGCAAGAAAAAGACGCTCAGGAAATAGACTTTCGGTGTCAATATGGTGTGCACACCCTGTTTGGCAATAATTATAACAAAAACGAATATCTGTCAGCCACTTATCAGCTGATGACCCTCTAACATAGCTATTCTCACACATAATTCCCAAATAAGGAAACTGCACCTTAGAGAGATGAAGTCAGCTGACTGAGGACACGTTGGCGAGCCTGGATTTGAGTCCCGTTCAGTTTGGCCTCAAAGTCCACCTTCTGAGTCATTTCCATCCGTCCACTGCCTGCCATGCGCAGATTTAGCACTTTATTACTGTGGACTGAGCTCAGACAAGTCAATTTACCCATTAGTTCATTCAAGAAATATTTTCTAGAATGCCACATGTATTATGTCCTATGCTAGGCACTCCAGATCTCTTTGTTCACAAGGCTACCATGGTCACGCTCTCACTATGCAAAAAGTGGGTTTTGATCCCTAGATGGGGAAACTACAGGAAATTCTTGGAATAAAAAAGCCATCTGTTGAGTGCTTTCTCTGCACCAAGAAGCGTCCCTGGTGGCTAAGATGGTAAACCATCTGCCTGCAGTGAAGGAGACCCTGATTTGATCCCTGGGTTGGGAAGATCCCCTGGAGAAGGGAGTGGCAACCCACTCCAGTATTCCGGCCTGGAGAATTCCATGGACGGAGGAGCCTGGTGGGCTGCAGTCCGTGGGGCTGCAAAGAGTCGGACGCGGCTGAGTGAAGAACACTTTCACTTTCACTTTTTCCTGCACCAGGAGCCTCCTAGGCTCTTTGCAGCTATTGTCTCATTTAATCCTCGCAGGCAAGGTCACAGGGCAGGTTACACTTATCTCGGTTTAATGACCACAATGCTGAGGCTCAGAGATGAAGTGACTTGCTCACGGTCAGTAAGGGATAGAGCTTGTCTGTCTCCAAATTGTCCTCTCGGTTCACATCACACACTGCCATCTGCCTGCATAGGGAGGCACTCAAGAAACGCATGTGGGACGGATAGAAGAAGTCCCGCGACAAGTGCAGTTCAGGGCGCAGTAAGCCGCCTGCAGCTCGCCCATCCCACATGGAATAACTCCCAGCTATAGAAATGACTGTTCTTGATCGGGGAGATCAGTTTCACTGTTTGATGGCAAACTACTCTTTGTGCTGATAATTTTGAAGGAAATAATGCCAGCTATCAATGCAAATCATAGTATTTACTTCATTAATTTGGATTGATGGAGTTCGGTAACTTTCTGGGCATGAGATGGTCTCGAAGTTTACCAGTCTACGGTCAACAGTTTTCAATGTCTGAAAATTTACCGTATACCAGGCCCTGTGGGTGGCCCTTTGTAGATATTGCTATATGTGGTTCCAGTACAAGTTTGTGAAATATGAATTATTATCTGCATTTCCCGGAACAGGGAAGACAGAGGGATTGAGCGACTGGCCCAGCATTGCTCAATGATGAGACGTGGCAGGTTCAGGATTTATACCCGAGCATTCTCGGTCCCTAGCCCAGCACTGGATGACCCCGCTAGCAGGCCTCAGGGAAGCTGGGGAGTTGGAAAAATGCAGGACGTGGGGAAAAGCAGCTCAGGAAATCTTTACGCCTCCTCATCAGTTCTCACAAATCCCTATCAAACGGAATCCAACAACGAGGAGTAATTTGTCCCTAGGGCCTGGCCCTCAAATGCTTCCAGAATGAACTCTTCGCTTCCCTCACCACAAAATTATTCAAGTGCTCGAAAGGCCATCGCTGGCCTCGGGAACCCAACCTCAGAACCCACCGGGCGCCTTGAGGATGGTGCTAATAACATTACCAAGTGGCTCTTCCTGTTTGGGCCTCTGTCAGGAGTGTACGTCCAAAGATTATTCCACCAGATGGGTCCTGCGGATGTGATGGCATTAGCCAAGTTTCCAAGCTTATTTTTGACCTCCAGCAGAAAGAACTGAGTGCCTTCCCTCCGGAGGCCACAGGGACCATAGGAGACCATCAAGTTGACTCATCAAATTAGCTCCAACACATGACTGTCCTGCATGACTGGCTGTAGAGCTCGTCAGCTATAAACCTGTCAAAAAGCCATCCACTCTCATGCTAAATAGAGACACAATGTAATGTTGTTCGGAATTTGACATTTGTTGGATTTTAGCCTGCTAGGGATGCTTTTTGTGTGTGTGTTTTTGGAGGAATTTGTCAAAAGATACACAGTGGATAGAGCAGAGCAGAAAAAAGGAAGCCACACTAGTTTCTGGAAATACCAGCTTGCATAATCAGACCTGGAACTCTATCCTTTTCTTCGAGAGACCTATAAAGGTTAAAGTCACACATTTTGGAATTTGTGTGTGTGTCTTTCTCTGCGTGTTTTTCTAATCACGTTGCATATGGATCATTTGCCTTTCTACACCTGAGACTGTTCTCAGCAGTGCAGACCACTCTAAACCTTTGCTTTTTGCATAACACATTCTCTTGCCCAGCTCCCATGGGATGCCATAGAAGGCATCACCTGGAGACTGCAAATTTTGACAGAGAGAAATATGCAGGGTGACAGGGCAAGATGTAAGATTAATTATCATCTAGCCATCACTGGAGATCCCCCTTTACATAGCTGATCATCTCAACCCCACGTGCTTTTCCACTCCCTGGCACCTTCTCTGTGCCAAGCTCTGGGTACTTGCCCATGCATTCAGATGCTGTAAGCCTTTCTCTCTAAACCCAAACAATTCAAGCTAACCTGATACACTCCACTCTATCAGAAATTTTTTCACTGTTGTCTCATTTGTCTGCTTTTGGTGACTACTTGTCTGGTTCCTAATTTTTATGCCATTTTGGGGTAATTTTTTCCTTTTTGTTATTGACAACGACAGAGGAGGCCTCCTATAATTTGTGGGTGACTGACAAGGCTGAACGCTGTTAACTCAAATGTTTTGATTTACATCAGAGGGGACCTCTAGGCCCCAGACGTGACAGGCTGCGATAGCTCCTTCAAAGTTAGTGAATATTAAATCCCAGTAGGCAAGCCCTTTATGTGCTAGTTAATAAATGTGCCCTTTTAGGGTGATTTGGCACTGACTGTCAGAAGCCTTCAACAGGCATGATCTGTAGCAATTCCACTTCTGGAATTCTGTCCCAGGAAATAAGCAAAGTGTGCAAGAATGCATACAAGGATGTTCACCTCAGTGTTATTTAGAACAGGAGAGTTTTTCTTTTTAAACTACATGTTCAGCAATAGGGTTAAGTAAATAGCTTAATAAGGTACATCCATACAATGAAATATATATATATATACATCATTAAAAAGTATGTGCATCTTAACTTACTGATAGAAAAAGATATTCACCATAAATACCAAGGGAAAGCTAGATTATAAAACTCTATTGTATTATACCATCTTCTGTGTAACTGTATTATCAGTATTACACATGGTTATTTGGAAAAAGCTTTTGAAAAGGCATGAAAATGAAAGTGAAAGTCATTCAGTCATGTCCAACTCTTTGCGACCCCATGGCCTGGTCCATGGAATTCTCCAGGCCAGAAGACTGGAGTGGGTAGCCCTTCCCTTCTCTGGAGGATCTTCCGAACCCAGGGATGAAACCCAGGTCTCCTGCATTGCAGGAGGATTCTTTACCAGGGGAAAAGGCATAGTCTAAACATTAGCAGTGGTAGTGTCTGTTGGTGAAATTTAATCTCTTTTTTATGCTTCACAATGTATGTGTATTTTTTTTTCTTTATGGCCGGAAGAAACAAAAGGATTTTTATTTTAGGAAAGCAGTGTCCACTAATGTGAGAAAGAAGTGTTTCATATATTGTGACCCATTTAAAATATCTCTATCATATTAGAGTTGATGGAGCTGACTGCAAAGGGCACCAGAATAAAAATTGACCAGGAGCCCAGAAAACCTTCTGTCGTCTCTTGCTGGCCACTCTTGTGTTTGATCTCAGTTTCTTGGCCAACTGAATTAGAATTTTCTCTTTGAAAGATGAAACTGTGAATTTCCTGTTAGACCAAAGCCCTGGTTGATTATTTCTTAAGTCAGTGTTCTACTTTTAGCGAAACTGAAAACCTTAAGAGTGATGTCATCTGTTAATTTACTGCGGATGCATCTTCACCAAAACTCAGGCTTTCAGAGGGAGGATTAAGAGGTGGGTCAGCATCGTGGTTAAGAAGAACTCTGAGGCAGACTGCGGGCGCCCGCGTCTCGACGGCGCCCCTAGTGGTGGGGTGGTCTTGGGGCGCCGCTTGCCCTCCTCTGCAGTCCCCAGCCATCGATGTCGATAGCGCTGCCGCTCCCAGGGCCGCCGGGACATTCAGATGAGGTGCTGCAGCTAACCAGAGCATGGTGAGCGCTCTCCAAACGTAGATTCCTAACATCGTGGCAATTCAGCTCTCTCCTGAGGGCACGAAGAACAGGTGCCGGGCAGAGTCCCTAACATTTCCCAGCAGCTGCCAATCTGACTCGCAGCTCACCTGTTGTGTGACCTGCTGCTGCCCGCTTCTGGAACCCTGATGCATTTAATCTCGATTTGTTGGCCTCCTGAGTTGAAATCCTCACTTCGAATGGCCCGGCTCACACAGCTACCTCATCCTTATTATTATATCCTGTAGCCTTTCGCTTAAATCCCCTCTAGACCCATAGGTCTGAAAAGATACCAAAGCAAGACAGCTCTGACCTCTTACCCCACAAAGATGACAAAAACAAGCGTTGATCTAAGGCCTCAGAGCAAAGGTCAGAAGCAAAGGGCTCCCAGGAAGAATTGCATCCAAAGACCCATTTTGTTTGGCATACACAATAGTTTTTAAATGCAATAAATTAGTTTTCAGCATTTAAAAAATTGGCACGCATCACAATCACTCTTACTCTCCAGAATTCCTTAAGAAAAATGAAAGCTTATCTCACTTTGAACTTTGTAAGAAAACATTATCATTCTATAGTATGGAACTTACTTTGTTACTAACAGATACTCATATGGTTCATGTAACCATGGCTTACTTGGCATCATGCATGTATAGTATTCTATTGTATGAATGTGACAACATTTAATTTTACATTCTCTTATTAATAGATATTTGGTTGTTCTAGGTTTTGGCTAATACAAGTAATGTTTCTATGGATATTTTTGTGCTTGCCTTCTTGTACATGTGCAACAAGTCACATGACATGTTGTTTAGGGAGATACACCCATACGGTAAAACTATGAAGGAAAGCAAGGAAATTATAAACACCCAATTCAAGTCAGTGGCTGTGGCAGATGGTAGGGTGCACTGGATTAGGGGGTGTCACACAAGAAACTTAACAGTATTTGTAATATTTTATTAGATTGAGTGGTGGGCTCACAGGTACTCACTTTATTAGTATGCTTAATAACTCACACACATATTTTATACTAGTCTTCTGTGATATTTCAATTTAAAAAATATTTTTGCATGAACTAAAAAAAATTGAGAACTCTAGCAACTCCCTGGAGGCTCAATGGTAAAGAATCTGCCTGCCAGTGTAGGAGACATGGTTCCATCCCTGGGTCAGGAAGAGCCCCTGGAGAAGGAAATGGCAACTCAACTCCAGTATTCCTGCCTGAGAAATCCCATGGTCAAAGGAGACAGGCAGGCTACAGTCCACGGGGACACAAAGAGTCAGACACAACTGAGCGCACACACACACACACACACACGCACACACACACTTCATAAGGTGCACGTGCTAAATCAGCATATATGGAAGAACTATATGTATTAGATGAAGCTAATAAATAGTCATTTCATGTATACGGTGCATGTGTATGTAGCTATGTCTGTGCGTTCACATGAATGCATGCACTCATACCATGCATTTAATTTAAAATAAGTATGAAAAGTGCATCCCAACCTGCAGACATATCCTTTGGTTTAATAACTCCACTTTTTAGAACTAACCCTCCGAAAATAATTTTAGAATGTGTTCAAATATTTAGCTATAATTTAAAAAATTAGAATCATAATTTTTTATTACTAGCTGTGATATCAAAAAAGGTTTTAGGGTGGAAACAACCTAAAGACTCAACAATAGTGACTGACTTAGTGAATTAGAAGATATCCATTCAATGAGATGCAATTTGTTATTCAAAATGAGCTTCTATAGTGCTATTTGGAAATAAGAAAAATCTTAAGGATATATATTTAACTAGGGGAGGATGTTAAAATGGTATATAATTTTAAGTATAGCAATGTGTCTTTCTTCTTTTTTTAAAGCTTAAAAATGTATAGAAAGGCGAACCAATAAGTGTCAACAGCACATTACGTGTGGCTATGATAGGTAATTTTTACTTCCTTGTTTGTCTGAATTTTCTAAATATGGCTCAAGAAAAATGAGTTTCTTGATGTAATAATAACAACAGAACAGCAATATTATTTTTTTAATGAATATGAGAAGATGCTTAAGGAACCTGATTTCTGCAGGAATCTTAGGGCTACAGTTAGGATATAAGGTGATGTTACAGAGAACCCAAGGGCACGTAAAGGGGGCACGAGCACCGGGAAAGCCCAGTTTGCCTTCTCGCAAACTTTTCCACAAACCGACTCCAATCATGGTCGTGGGCAGGGCCTCTGCCTGTGAATTCAAGCGGCCTCTCTGCGTGCACTGGGGGAGAAAGCTTTGGTTTCACTGACTCAGAGCTGTGATTTCCTGCTTAGAGAGACAAAAAGTGACCCAAGAGCAGGCGCACGGGGCACCTGGCAGCAAGGCTCTCCTGCACCTCAGCTTCATGCTGCCCGGCGTCAGTTCGTGCCATTAGGCTTTTTCTTTTGGCGGGGGGTCTTGGCATACATGTGAAGTTGAATTTATATTTATTTCTATTTTTTGTGTGTAAAAAAATAGTAATTGTTGTCTGAAAGTAAGAAAACACACACTGACGTTGGGGCCTCGCTCCACCCTGGATGTGAAGCTGTCACCTGTGAGATGGAGGCCCTGAAGGGGACGGAGGGTCCGCACGGAGCACTGACTTGACCCTCCATCCCTCCTGGACCTTAGCCATCCCCAGGCAGGGCACGCCTCTGTGCTGTGAAGGCAGACTTATCACCCGAGCTTAATCCGTTTGGATCCATGCATTTCTGTGTGCCTCAGCTCGGACAGTCGTTTAAACCAAGTATCAACAACAATAAAATTTACAGCCAGACGTTTGAATCAACGTATCATGAAGTGATACACAAAGTCTTCAAAAACTAACCATATTCAATCAGTTTGCTCTCACTGTAAAAATTTAAAAATAAAATTCAGAGTTTTAAAAATATTTTAAGCAGAAAAGTATGGCTGTGTATAAAATATAATATCAATACAAAATGCAAATTATAACACTCAAATTATAATTATAATATTAAAATATAATTATAATATTCAAATTACATATTTATACATACATATATATTTGGGGCTTCCCTGGTGGCTCAGACAGTAAAGAATCCGCCTGCTGATGCAGGAGACCTGGGTTTGATCCCTGGGTGGGGAAGATCCCTTGGAGAAGGGAATGGCCACCCACTCGAGGGTTCTTGCCTGGAGAATTCCAAGGACAGACTATGGTGTCACTCATGTGTATATAACATATATTAGATAGATTTATATATAATAAACATATTACTTATATCTCAATCTTTTAAAATTTCCGTTTTGTACATATTTTAATGAAGCACATGTTTTACTTGTCCTGTGGTATCCGCATATGATAAATGTATAATATACGTATTCTGGAGTTGCACACTCTATGTTTACCTACAAGGCACAGAATGTTAGGAAAGTACTGGTTTAATGTCCGTTTCCCCACCAAGACCATGAGCTCTTTGAGGTGAGAGTCTAATCGTCACATTTTGTGTATCCTGTTAACACATACTCCTGTTTCTGGGGCACAAGATAAAAGTCTAGCCAATGAAGGAAACTTCCCTTAAAGCACAAACCAAGAAAAACCGGATTAAAAGGAGAGCATATGACTTGGCTTCCCTAAAAGCATGAAGTTTTTGCCTGACCCACGATGATCACCCCTCTGCATCATCCAGCAGTTCCAAGATAAGATAATTTTGATATATTTATTTACTTTGGTAAAATATCAAACCATATGCTCTTGTTATAACTACAGCCATATTTTTTTTCACTCAAAAAATAACAGAATGAGATGAATTTTTTCTCCTTTCCACCCACACTATTTCAGTGAGGAAAAGAAAAGGAAAAAAAAAAATGTTCTCCCCTTTATGGCAATTTGAAGCCTAGAGCCAGTTTTCAGAGCTGAGTAATAAATCCCAGAAAAACAATGACTACAGTCTACAATGGAAAGGCTGACCGACATTTAACACTAATGGTGCAAACAGAGGGCACACAGGAAAATACCCTCCTCAGCTTCCCCACGTCGGGTGCTCACAAATCGCTCACCAGTGTGCTGATTTTTAGTGGACAGCTTGCCCCTTCATTAACAGCAGAAAATTTCCAAAATACCCGCAGACCCCAGAGAGAAGAACTTTCCTGATAGTCCTGCTCGCTACAGGGTCGGTTCTGCACTAAGCATTCACTTCGCCTGCGTTTGCTATTGTTGTTGTTTTTAACTCTAAGGAAGAAAAATGACATTTGAACCATGACAACTTGATAACTAGTGAAAAAAAAAAAAGAGAGAGAGACAAACTATCACACTCAACTTGAACCAGAATAGCTTTATGTTAATGCCGCTGTCCCAGCTCCCAACACTTAAAACATCTAATTTTCTGAATAGAATGCGCCACTGTGGACAGACTTAAAATGTAAATTACAAAAGCCATTTGATTAACAGTCAAGATACCAAAGAGGGAAACCGCTCTGAACCCTGAGGTTTATATTGAGATCATAATACTTAACAATTAGGAGGAAAAAATATTTGGATAGAAGTCTGCCTCCAAATGCAGTTATCTATTATTTCTGATTCTTTTAAGGCTCTATCATTTATTTGGGTGACTGTGGTCATGAACGCCAAGCCTGAGTGTTTCACGTTGGGCATTCAGAGGTTCTTCCATATGTAGCAGAAACGACACACCCAGAAAGCCATGCGTTGATGAGACTGTTTTAATCACAGCAAGGCTTCCTTCCAGGGATTTTAAGAGTATGAAAGATTGTTCTAGGATGGAGGAAAAATATTCCTAGGTGGTAACAATTCACTTTTGGATCAAATGGGAATAACTGGGGTTATTCAGAGGAGTACATTTCCAACAGAGCCTGGAAGCCCACTGGAGACAAGAAGGCAAATGATAGCAAATAATGCATCTCTATGGCAATAAAACCATTGGACCTAGTCATGTAATTATTCCACACAAATATCAAAGATGTAGGCAGAGCACAGATGACATCTCATCATTTCAAATGATCCTTTAGGCTCACTCAAAGCAACTGTTGTTTCACTCAAACATGCATAGTCTGTGAACAAAACTAATCATGTTAGATGTGTGTACAATTAGAGGTATATACAAAGAGGTACACAATTCTGCATCAAAAACCTGAGTGCCTGTGTGTGGAAGGAGCCAGTGTGGTTGGCATTTTTATGACCAACTATGGATTTTGCAGACAGATTTACATCATAAGCATTCTGGGGAGGGACAGGGACTGGAGAAAATGGTGTAGATATATTTTTAAAAGATGCTTCCAGCTCACAAGGACTCAATTTTGAAGCCCACTCAGGCATTCTGCATGTACAAGCACTTTCTCTGGGTATAATTTAAGGGCAGTTTGAAACTTTGGCCCAATTTGATCAAATATTGATAGACGGTCCAGTAACACGAGGTGTGGGAAGCAGCTACTTTACTGCACATTGACACTGTAAATTTGAAGAGACACTGTCAACCTGCTGAGATCGGAAATTTACTTCCCGAAAAGGCAGATAAATCCCATGGCTAACACTGGAGATCCGTGTTAAATATACATACTCATGTACCTTATGTAAGGTCCTCCATGATAAATTTCTCATAGGGTTTAAGTCCTAGAAAATAGTTTGTCTTTCCTGATGAATGTGCCCGCTTTCTGATTAGAGAAGGAGGGCCCTGGGACCCACCATGTTTCTCTTTTTCCCTGTGCAGCCAGGAGCCTCCGAGACTCAGTTCAGTTCAGTTCAGTTGCTCAGTCGTGTCTGACTCTTTGCGACCCCATGGACTGCAGCACGCCAGGCCTCCTTGTCCATCACCAATTCCCAGAGTTTACCCAGATTCATGTCCATCGAGTCAGTGGTGCCATCCAACCATCTCATCCTCTCTCGTCCCCTGCTCCTGCCCTCAATCCCTCCCAGCATCAGAGTCTTTTCCAGTGAGTTAGCTCTTTGCATCAGGTGGCCAAAGTATTGGAGTTTCAGCTTCAGCATCAGTCCTTCCTATGAACACTCAGGACTGATTTCCTTTAGGATGGACTGGCTGGATCTCCCTTCAGTCCAAGGGACTCTCAAGAGTCTTCTCTAGCACCACAGTTCAAAAGCGTCAATTCTTCGGCACTCAGCCTTCTTTATGGTCCAACTCTCACATCCATACGTGACTGCTGGAAAAACCATAGCTTTGACTAGACGGACCTTTGTCGGCAAAGTCATGCCCCCTGCTTTCGAATATGCTGTCTAGGCTGGTCACGGCTTTTCTTCCGGGGGCAAGCGTCTGAGGCTCATTCTGTGCTCAGCTGAGGTTGTTCCGCTTAGCTGAGGTTTGCTGGTGCGACTGATCACCCCTTCATCACAAGCCTCTTATGCTTCCCCCCTCACTTTCATCATTTCATTTCTGTCTTTTGTTGAAGGTCCCGTTCCATTCTTTTTGGAAGAAGGAAGAAGAGAAACCAGGTTCCAAGACTCCTTCAGATAACCTCACTGGAACTTTGTTTCTTTCACTTGCCTGAAACACACCAAATATCTGTATACATAACTGTAACTAAGCGCCCTCTCTTGCCACCTAGCACTCAGTTTAGTTGTCAAGACAGATGAATCTGCGTCAAAAATCAGGGCAATTTTACCAGGATGTTACTTGAATTCCTGTTGAATTTCTGCTGAAATTACCAAAGGCTACGCACACTTCAGACCTTGAAAAGTGAAAGTGTTAGTCACCCAGTCATGTCTGACTCTGCAGCCCCATGGACTATAGCCCGCCCGGCTCCTCTGTCCACGGAGTTCTCCAGGAAAGAATACTGGAGTGGGTAGCCATTCCCTTCTCCAAGGGATCTTCCCGACCCAGAGATCAAACTCGGGTTTAGTGGGCTTTTAAAAATGGCAAGTCGGGACTTCCTTGGCGGGCTTGTGGTTACGACTCTGTGCTCGAGCACAGATGTGATCCCCGGCTGAGGAACTAAGATCCCGCATGCCGCGTGGTGTGGCCAAAAAGAAATGAACAAGCAAATAATGGAAAGAGGAGACACATCTTTATCAGGGGGCTGACAACAGTCAGAGAGACCAGTGGCTTCTGGTCTTCTCACAGGTGGCAGAAGTCACGATGGTATTTCTCAAACCTCGGATCCTGGCTTGTCGTGTGAGCTGGGATCCGGCACTTTTGCCCTCCAAGGCTTTTGTTAGCCAGGCAAATATCGACTCGGTCTACAAGCGTGCTGGGAAATATGCCAAGTAAAATGAGATGAAGGAGAACAGAGACTAGGGAAAGGGAACAGTTAGCATGAAAAAAGGAATATCATCCTGAATTATAGAATTAACAATAGCAATGAGGATGATGATGGTGGTGGAGAGAGTGGTTCCCAGCCTTTAGGAGCTTTTCCTGCCCAATGAGCACTGAGCTAAATGCTTTGTTAACTCAGGCATCCATTCACTGCTCAGAACAATCCTATTGCTAGATGCTGACTCTACCAACAAGGATGGAGACTTGGAGGAAGCAAGTAACTAGCCCACGGTGACATAATTTCCCAGTGGTGGACTGTGGATTCGCCTGACTGCTGCGTGACATGAGCTGGCATGGGGGCACTGTCAGGGACATCTCCCCTGGGTGAGGCCTTCCTCGGATGGCACTGCCCTCCCTCAGTAAGAACCTGTAGGCGCTCCCGTCTCCTCTCTCACAGAGGCCCAGGACACAGCTGATTTTGTTGACACACTGAGGCTTATAAACCCACGATGAAACCTCCCAACTGCTGGACCTCATGTGAACAGCAAGGCCATTGTCATTTGTGACCTCTGATCTACGTGCCAAATTGCCCCCAGAGGAGGATACATTTTGCTCTACATTCTGCAAGTATGGGGAGCTGATCTGTTCCCCCATTTTTCTGCCAGTGTTTAGATTTGTAGAAAGAGAGCCCAAGAGGAGAAAAGCACTTTAAATAAGGAATCAAATATTAAACAAATGAGAGAAAAGAACAAGTCTGTTTGAAAACAGTCTCTCAGCACTAATGACTAAGATCTAAAAATAATCCCAGCGTATTTTTAAACTGGAAGAACACCCAGAAAAATAAATTGAAAGATAAATTAGGGAAGACGTTTTTAACAAGGTGAAACAAAACAGGATTCAGTGTAGAGTTGAGAACATAAGAGCTGCGTCCTGAATTAAGCGTTTCCATGATCTTTGTTGTCAGCACAGTGGAACCGGGAAAGGGGGCTGGAGAGGGCAGTGCAAACGTAAAGCCCACGGAGGGAAGCACAGCGCGACGGAGGAGGCTGCGGAGTCCCTTCCGCACTGGTAGGTGGCCAGAGTTAGAGGCCAGGGCGGCCTGTGTTGGGACAGAGACAAAGCAATCGCTTTCAAGGTGACGTGGGGGTGCTGAATATCAGTTACAAAATGCTCCATGTTCGCTGGAGTCAGACCCACGTTTCTCTCCATCTGCCTGCAGTGACTCTCTGCTGGCTGCCTTCCAGCACCCTCCCTAACCCCTCCTCCTCCAGTCCCTGGTCTCCATAGAGACTCATGGGATTCTGGGAACCGAGACCCTGCTTCCAGGTCTGGGCACAGACCAGGAGACCTAGGCTTTAGCCATCAATCAGCCCATTTCATGTCCCTGGAAACTGAGATTGTCTTGACAACTTGGCATAAGATAGAAGGTGTTCCAGTTACAGTGACTACCCACAGGATTTCCAGGAAAGACCAGAAAATGAAATACTTTCTTGCTGGGTATGAGTAAGGAAGTTTATAACTCCAGGGCCCTCCAGCCACCATCCTAGGGCCACGTGTGAAGGCAGCCTTGGAAGATAGAAGGAAGCTGAATTCTTGGTGATACTACTCAACTGCTAGATCAAGCTTGCCCTCTGGGGCTCTCAGATCAATGAGTTTGTGAGTTCCCTATAAGCCAGCCTGAACTGAATATTTTGCTTATTACTTACTGAACAAGACTATCGATACAATGCTTATCTCTTACTAGGCTGCAGACTACTCAAAAGTAAGGCCCATGATTTTATTTAAAGATACCTACCTGGGCCAGGAACTGGAAATATTAAAACTAATGAAACCCCATGAGCGGCACATAGTCTAATGGGAAAAATAGACATGTTATATAAACCCTACTAGACACTGTGGCTGGTCCTAAACTACACAGAGGTTTCCCTGGTGGCTCAGTAGAAAATAATCCACTTGGTGATCCTGGAAACGCAGGAGAAGTGGGTGCAATCCCCGGGTAGGGAAGATCCCCCAGAGGAGAGCATGGCAACCCACTCCAGTGTTCTTGCCTGGAGAATCCCATGAACAGAGGAGCCTGACGGGTACAGTCCATGGGGTCGCAGAGAGTTGCACATAACTGAGCAAGTAAAACAAAACAGATTCTACAAGATATTCCTGAAACTAGAGGAGGAAGCGCTTAACCACTGGTGTAGGGATGAGTTAGAAGGAAGATGATGGGCAGGAAATGTGTGAGGATTCTTCAGCCCATAAATAGACTCAGTGAATATTAAGTTGTTTAATTGACTCAGTACATGAAAAAAAAATCAGTCTGTTCAAACCTCCATCAACTGTGTACTATTTTCCCATTTTTCTTACATTTGTGTAGTATTTTTATTAGATCTACCTAATTCTAAAAGTTGACTATTTTAAACTTAAAAATTTAGTTAAGCCTCAAATTAAGCAGTAATGTCCTTGAGATCACGCTTTGGCCATGTTAGTTATATCTTTCCCGAATACACAATACAAGAAATACACAGCTACTGAAGTCAAATGTTGGCTCATGCGCTGCCTAAGTGTTGAGACTTGAGAACCACCAGCATTATGCCCATTCCAGGTCCACAGATCCTGAGTGGGAAGACAGATGGAAACTTACTAAACGGGACTGCTCAGGTGTGGCAGGGATGCCTGGGCAGCAGAGCCAAGCAAACTTCAGTTCAGACCCAGCTCTCCAGCTGACTGGCTCGGACACTGGGCAAGCTGCCTGATAACTGTCTTGCTTCCGACACGAGGACGTATAACGCCCTCTACTTTACAGAGCTGTTGTGAAAGTGTAGTGAGATAATACAGCAGCGATAAGCTCAGATCTTGGCACACAGTCAGACCTCAATAATGGCATCGACTATCGGGTTGATGATGATGACTAGGGCCAGGCACTGGGATAATGATGACATTCACATCATTTGTGTTGTCTTCCTCCAAGTTCACGGTAGGAAACAACGTCCTTTTTCATTACAATTCAGAGTAATGTTGAGCAGAGTTCACTACCCCCAACTCACATTTGACAAATAGCATGAGTAAAGAGTTGGCTAGGGGGTTAAAAAAAAAAAATCCATCTGCCAATTAAGGAGATGAAAGAGATGTGTTTGATCTCTGGGGCAGGACGATCCCCTGGAGAAGGAAATGGCAACACTCTGCAATATTCTTGCCTGGGAAATCCCATGGGCAGAGGAGCCTGGCAGGCGACAGTCCAGGGGTGGCAGAGTTGGACGCAACTTAGTGACTAAACAACGGAAACAAAATGAGTACAGAGCAGGTTTCTGTTGTAAGTCACTGTGTTTGGGGGGTGGTGGTTGCTTATATGCAGGGTCAGCTTCATGAGCACTCAGCCTGTGCAGCCCACCACCTCCAACCCCACTGTGCAGCACGAGCAAAAAGCAAAGCTGTGATGTCCTAAGTCATTGTCTCTTGGGGTTTGTTTGTTATAGCAGCATAACGTAGCTGATCCAGTCAAACAGAATATATAAAATAGCCGGTTGTCTTTTTTGGTCACGTGTTTAACTTCTATTTCTTGATTTCAAAGCCTCTCACAGAAGTATGGAAACCATAAAGAGGAAAACTGCTTCTCTGTGGACCAGGAGTTCCAACCAGGGTGAGCCACATGGTGGAAGGGTTCTGGGCTGAGTCTGGGTGGAGGAAGGGTAAGGCTCTGCTCACTTTAATTGCTTTAGTTCCACTAATCAATTAACATTTGGCTAATAATCCCTTTCAAATGAGTCATTCTCGCCAATTAAAGGCTGATTTGTTGCTAACTGCACCGGCTCATGGTGAACCCACCTTGTTCCTCCAAAACTGCTGAGTGGGTGCCTTAGTGGGAGTTATGGCTGTGGTAGACTCTCTAGACAGTGACGAAAGGAGTCACGGGGTGTGGGGGCCAGGAAACGAGGGGCGACGGGAGGCGGGGAGGAAGGAAGAGTTTGCATTGGAAAAGGAGCCATTCCTCCGGGTTAGCAAATGATTCTTCATCAGGCAGCAGACTATTAAGCGCACCTAGATAATAAACGGATGATTTTCACAGTCATCCTGAGAGGCTCTCAGATTTTCCATTTTTAAATTCCATGTTACTTTTAAAGGATTCGTCCATTACAATGATTTACATCGCGCAGCTGAGACAATGATGCCCTTTAATGTCAGAGGCAGAGCATGATTATTTATCATTAAATCAGTCATTTTATAATTTTTTAAAAATTCTTCCCTTCCTGGAAAAACCTTTGAAAAACGCTTGTGCTATCCTCACACTGAGTTCCTTGAATGTGGGGGCAGGTTGGCAATGAGTGGCTTGTAGTATCCTGAGGATAGAGGTGAGAGAAGCAGGCCCCCTCCCCCGTTCCCACCCTCTGGTCCTGATCACCCAGCGGCATGATCACTCACAAATGGATACAGTCACTTCACTGGAGAATGTCTAATGGCACGGCGTTGAGTTCATATTTTCTTTATTCAGAAATCATAAGGTAGAGACCCCCATGTCACATTTCCCCCTCATGTTTCTCATAAAGCACTTTATCCATGCTGCAAACAGTTAAAGAGTACTCTGTTCAGGCACTACCTGAGACATGAGAGTATAGAGCAAGAGCAAGACAGAAGTCACCCACCCTCACAGCACATAGTCCAGCCCAAGGTTCTCCATCTTGGTGGGATTGATCATAAACCAGACAATATTTTGGCCATGGGGTCTTTTTCTAGTGGTCACGTATGGATGTGAGAGTTGGACTATAAAGAAAGCTGAGTGCCAAAGAATCAATGCTTTTGAGCTGTGGTGTTGGAGAAGACGCTTGAGAGTCCCTTGGACTGCAAGGAGATCCAACCAGTCCATCCTAAAGGAGATCAGTCCTGAATATTCATTGGAAGGTCTGATGCTGAAGCTGAAACTTCAATACTTTGGCCACCTGATGGGAAGAGTTGACTCATTTGAAAAGACTCTGATGCTGGGAAAGATTGAAGGCGGGAGAAGGGGACGACAGAGGATGAGATGGTTGGATGGAATCACTGACTCAATGGATATGAGTTTGAGCAAGCTCCAGGAGTTGGTGATGGACAGGGAGGCCTGGCGTGCTGCAGTCCATGGGGTCACAAAGAGTCGGGCACGACTGAGCCACTGAACTGAGCTGGGCGGGGTGGGGGTCTTGCACATGGTGGAATGTTCGGCAGTACCTCGCCTCTACCCATTAGAAGCCAGTAGCACCCTCTTTGCAGTTGTAACAACCAAAAATATCTCCAGACATTGCCAAACATCCCTCGGGAGGGAAAAATCACACTCTGCTTTAAGAGCCACCATTCTTATAGGAACAAGAAATCAGATATACAACAAGATGACGTCACATGGTAAGTGCAGTGAAGAAAGGTCCGCCTGGAGAGACTGAAAGAGAATGACCAAGAAGAGGCCATTTCAGTGAAGTGGTCAGAGAGGGCTTCTTGGAGGAGACGATAGTGACAGTGGGGAGAAGCCTGGGCAAAGGGCAGAACCGCAGAGCAGGCATCACGCGCGAAGCTGAGGACGGGCACAAAGGCTGCAAGGGGGAGGCAAGCGAGCTGTTTCCAGGAAAAGAAGGGGAGAGAGAGAGGCGCCCGTGCGGGCGGGGCAGGGGTGCTGGTGTTGCCCAGTGTGGAGGAGGGCAGGCGGGAGGGCGGCAGGAGGGCGGGGTAAAGAATCGGGCTTTAAGGGCGGCGTGGGAAGCCACTGGGGGTTTCAAACACAGGAGAGACATCATAAAAGTGTCCATTCGTTCCACACCTAGTATTAATAGTGTTAAAGAGGATCCATTCTGTGCAAGGCCGTTTCCAGGGAGGGCTGGCGGTGAGGTGCAGAATCTGGTGAGCTACAGAGACAGTTAAGTTACTGTCCCTGACCTTGAGGGCCCCTGAGTCTATTGAAAGACACCAACTTGTATGCAAAAAACAGAGAGTTATAAATGCTGATACAGAGATGATACAAAACGCTGAGGGCACATTTTCTAGAATGGAAAAAGAAGGTGGGGGGGTGGGGTGGGGAGGGTTGTGGAGGAAGGAAAGGAGCTTTAATCAGGAGAAGAGAGGGAGCCCAGGACTCGAGAGAGCTCTGCCTAAAAGCTCGTGACTCTGGGGGCATCGGGTCACCACGGTCCCCAAACTCCAAGTGTTCCCAGTAAGTAGTTAATCCTTGGTAAACAGATGACAAGAGGATGGGTTTCCGTGCCTCTTCCACACGCAGGGTACTTGTCAAATGGCTCCACATGCTGCCATGAACTGAACTGTGTCCCCCTGAATTCGCAGGGTGGAGCCCTAACCCCAGTGGCACCGTGTTTGGAGGTGGGGCTTCGGGAGATGATTAGGTTATGAGAGTTGGACCATAAAGAAGGCTGAGCACCAAAGAATTGAAAGTTTTGAACTGTGGTACTGGAGAAAACTCTTGAGTCCCTTGGACTGCAAGGAGATCAAACAAGTCAGTCCTAAAGGACTGATGCTGAAGCTGAAGCTCCAATACTCTGGCCACTTGATGCGAAGAGCTAACTCATTGGGAAAGACCCTGATGCTGGGAGAGACTGAAGGCAGGAGGAGAAGGGGACGGCAGAGGATGAGATGGTTGGATGGCATCTCTGACTCCATGGACATGAGTTTGAGTGAGCTCTGGGAGATAGGGAAGGACAGAGGAGCCTGGTGTGCTGCAGTCCATGGGGTCGCAGAGTTGGACTTGACTTAGCAACTGAACAACAGGTTATGAAAGTGGAACCCTCATGAATGGGATTATCGCCCTTTTAAGAAGAGACAGCTTCCTTTCTCTTTCCTCACTACCTGAAGAAATCAGAGAGTCTTCACCAGCATCCAGCCATGCTGACACTCTGATCTAGGAGCCTCAGAACTGTGAGAACAGAAGTCTGTGTTGAAGCCAGTCAGTCGATGGTGCCTTGCCGTAGCAGCCAAGCCAACTGGTACACACGAGCTCCTTGTCTCACCCTCACCACCCCCTTAGGCAGGCCACGGAATGTGATCTCCATGCCAACAGAAAGTGTCATCTTTCATTTTCATTCCTGTATCTCCAGTGAACGTGATACTGCCTGGCACACAGTAGGTATGTCATCAATATTTGAATGAACGAATCCATGGGCCTGAATGCAAAGCAGAGGAGGCTTTTCTTTAGTCACATAGGTAACCGGAAGCTATCACTGATAATTAAATAACCTTAATTATTTTTATACTTAGTCTGAGTTTAGCACCTCTTACTGTGAACTACCACAATGAATCCTCACCATTTTTGTGTGCTATTCTGGAGGGGATCTCTCATAGTGAACAAAACAGATGTAGTCCTACCACCCTATAAGGTGAGCAGAGAGGTATTACTAAGGGATGATGGGCTAGTATCAAGTCTGCAGGTCATGCAATGCTCTTATAAATATTTGTTAAGTTGATGCAAGGAAGAACTGCTTCCTGTTCTTACAGAAAACAACAGAATTTCCAGGCTCAGGTTCTTGTGCACACTTTAGCACTGTACATAGCTCTTCTCCATAGAGCTGGCTATCTTCCCACTGGTGGGATAAAAATGCTTGATCTCAGAAGCTGCTAAGGGCAAACATGATTGTGACATTTTCATACAGGAAATGGCCAGCTTTCATTAACGAGCACAGTCTGTTGGGAAGTAATTGTTAGGAAGTCACTTCTCTTGTCTCAGGAAATAAAAGCTTTCTGGGAACAGGTGGTCCAAAGGAGAAAGAGAGAGACAGGTCTGGACCCTGCCTCCAACATTTTCAGTACAATGGATACAGAATCTGAAGTGATCCATAAATATTACTCTGGGAGGCTATTCAATAACTTTTTATCTTCTAATTAGGTCAAGGTGAAACAGGAGGAAAAAATATTGTGAAACAAGAAAAACAAAAAAATGTGAATTTCTGTCAAGTATGCAATTAAATATCCTATGCTTTATTCTGAGATTATAAAGAGATAGTTCTGGTTAATCGTAGTTTTCTTTTTAATGATTTTACTTGGCAAACTAAGAAAGAAAGCAACCTGGAGCCAATTTCCTACACACTTTGCTATTCTTTGAAATCTAAAAGAGTAGAGCCCACTGGAGAAGGGGCAGTCTCAGCTGGAACTGGGAGATGGGACAGGCAGAGGCGGCGCTGGGAAGGGCAGGGTGGGACAGAGACGGGAGCAGCTGGAGAGAGCCCCTCTTTCCCAAAAGCACATGTGCGCTCTTGGGCCATAAACAAGGCTCCTTTAAGGAAACAAGGAAGCCCTAGAGTGAGATGGACTCTCACGTTTTTTTGTTCAAGAAAAACATCTATTTCTGCTTTATTGACTACACCAAAGACTTTGACTGTGTGGATCACAACAAGCTCTGGAAAATTCTTAAAGCGATAGGAACACCAGACCACCTGACCTGCCTCCTGAGAAATCTGTATGTAGGTCAGAAAGCAACAGTTAGAACTGGACATGGAACAACACACTGGTTCCAAACCGAGAAAGGAGTATGTCAAGGCTGTATATTGTCAACCTGCTTATTTAACTTCTGTGCAGAGTACATCATGAGAAACGCTGGGCTGGACGGAGCACAGGCTGGAATCAAGATAGCTGGGAGGAATATCAATAACCTCAGATATACAAATTATACCACCTTTATGGCAGAAAGTGAAGAGGAACTAAAGAGCCTCTTGATGAGAGAGAAAGAGAGTGAAGAAGTTGGCTTAAAACTCAACATTCAGAAAACTAAGATCATGGCATCTGGTCCCATCACTTCATGGAAAATAGATGGGGAAACAGTGGAAACAGTGACAGACTTTATTTGAGGGGGCTCCAAAATCACTGCAGATGGTGACTGCAGCCATGAAATTAAAAGACACGTGCTCCTTGGAAGAAAAGTTATGACCAACCTAGACAGCATGTTAAAAAGCAAAGACATTACTTTGCCAACAAAGGTCCATCTAGTCAAGGCTATGGTTTTTCCAGTAGTCATGTATGGATGTGAGAGTTGGAATATAAAGAAAGCTGAGTGCTGAAGGATTGATGCTTTTGAACTGTGGTGTTGGAGAAGACTCTCAAGGAGATCCAACCAGTCCATCCTAAAGGAGATCAGTCTTCAGTGTTCATTGGAAGGACTGATGCTGACGCTGAAACTCCAATACTTCGGCCACCTGATGCAAAGAGCTAACTCACTGGGAAAGACCCTGATTCTGGGAAAGTTTGAAGGCTAGAGGAGAAGGAGATGACAGAGGATGAGATGGTTGGATGGCATCAGTGAATCGATGGACTTAAGTTTGAGTAAACTCCGGGAGTTGGTGATGGACAGGGAGACCTGGTGTGCTGTGGTTCATGGGGTCGCAAAGAGTTGGACATGACTGAGTAACTGAACTGAACTGAACTGAGAGTGAGATGGAGAAGGGAATACTCCTAAACCAAGGAAATATTCTACACTGGCTAGCTTCTTTGGCATCTGGGAGACAGGTACCAGACCCACGCTTCTTAAAACTTCACGTGGGTTTGAATAGCATGGGGATCTTGTTAAGATGAAGGCCCTGATGCGTTTGGTTTGGAGATGGCCTGAGAGTCTGCATTTCTTACCAATGCAGATGACGCCACTGATGCTGGTCTGCAGACCACATTCTGAGTAGCAAGGAGTTAGATACCATCTCTGAGTAAAGAGCTGATGAAGGGGGACTGACTGGCCAACTGGAGAGGGGAGGAGAAAAGTCAGAGTGGAAAGTGATGGGAGGTGATAAGGGTCGGACAAGTTCACCTTGGGGTGTTTACGGAGTATCGAGGTGATCCCGCTGGTAACAGGGTGCAGGTCTACTCGTCAGTCCTGGGCATCACTGTTGCACGAGAGGGCTGTTCACCCCCAAAATAGTTTACAGTAAAGTGTAAGTCTATAGCAGCTCTCTGAAGAATGGTGGGCCATGCTGGAGCCGTCAAGGACACTGGCTTCAGAACCGACCTTCTGGGCTGAATCCCAGCCACACCACTTGCTAACTGTGACGCCTTATTTCTGAACCTTCCTGTGCTCTGTCTTCTCATTGGTGATGTGATATTTGCACCTGCTCATACCTGTTCTGTCAAGTGTATAGGTTATGCCAGGCACAGAGTAAAATAACCCTATCAGGAAATCAAATGGCGAACTGGACTCAGAGAAGGAGCCATGCGTTCTTTGGCCAAAAGATACAGCTCCAAGAGGCAGCTGTGGAGTTGTTTGCCTTTCCCAGTTTAAAGGAAACTGCTCTTAACACTGAGTGTGTTTCAAAGTTGATTACAGATCAGTTTTCCTTACTCAAATACAATATGTAGATATTCAGCCATCTGCTTATTGACTGAATCGTGAAACAAAGGTTTGAGATCCTATTACGCTCCTGCAAGTTTTCATATACTCCTGTGTGCTGTCTGATATTCATGAAATTCATCTTTAGAGATGTCTTTTGTTAATACACTTTCCCTGGTGTAAAATGATATCATTCTGCTAATTCTGGACTACTGGGATTATACAGTATATAATAAGGTACTAGCTTTTTATCAATAAAATAATCATGTTGCATTGGATGACTGAGTGGTGTTCAGTTCAGTTCATTCGCTTAGTCGTGTCCGACTTTTGCGACCCCATGAACTGCAGCACGCCAGGCCTCCCTGTCCATCACCAACTCCCAGAGTTCACTCAGACTCACGTCCATCGAGTCAGTGATGCCATCCAGCCATCTCATCCTCTGTCGTCCCCTTTTCCTCCTGCCCCAATCCCTCCCAGCATCAGAGTCTTTTCCAATGAGTCAACTCTTCGCATGAGTGGTGTTAGCCCTATTTTATTTAAAACTCTGAATTTATCTATCTAGCTGTTGCTTCATTGGAAATAAAAGTATTCAATCATTTGTCTTTGGTATTAGCAATGAGATTCTCAGCTAATGCTGCAACATTTGAGGCTAAGATCAGAAGAGGATGCTCGGGAGTTAAGCTGCAGCTTTGGACGCGGAGCAGCTACGCACAGTGTGCCGTCTCTACATCCATTCGTGACGGCTCTGCCTGGCTCCACAACTTAAAAATATAGCTAAAGAGAAGTTTACACGGCACAATTCAGGCCAAGCTGGATCAGTGTATTTCTCTGAAAATTTAAGACACACTAATAAAAAAAAACTGTTTGAACAAAACTTATCAAACATGACATTCACTTTCTGATTTTACAGGTATCATTGTTCATAAGCATTTCTGTCTAAACAGCCAGATTTGATGAAGTTATAAATGTGACTATTTTGTTATGGTAAGTAAATCTTACAGAGAATATGAATAGGGAATATGTTCAGCTTTACAAAATAAAAGTTTTCTAGAGGGGAAAATAACCGGGCAAAGCGCTCAGTTGGTTGGAAAATAAGACAAATAAAATTGGAAGGGTTTCAATTAGTGGCAATTTGGGGGAAATCTATAGCTTCTCAGGTTTGACATAAAATATGCTCCTGGTCTTCAGTTCACAGCACAGTAAAGCTGCTCCAGTCTACTCGCATCACCATATTGGCGGCTAATTTGCGTTGTTTCCATAATCACCGCAGCAGTAAAGCTGTCATTTCCCCCCCCTTGTGACATGTGTCTTGGTTTGTCATAACTCAGCACATCAGCATTTTATTTTGTTTTGTTTCCAACCCTGCTGGCCAAGAAAAAGAAGACCACTGACCTCCCTCCTGAAGGTCACAGGCTGGGCACACATGGACTCTGAGCAGAGGAACTGCAGCTGGTTCTAACCACTGGGTGGTAACGTCACGCTTTCCACCCAGTTACTAATGCGGTGGGTGGGCAGATCCTTCTCTGCTATGCATCCTTCAGAAGTGTGTGCTTAGACACGGAGGGCTGTGGGGGTGGGGGTTGGATGAGTCAATCAAAATAGGGAAATGTTCAGAGATCAGCCTTTTCTGCCGTGCGATGCAACGTGGCGGATGGTTAGGGATTTGCATTCTCTGGCTGCACCCAGACAACTGTGGCATCTGGCTCATGGTACTAGCTGCTGAGTGACTGGTTCTGTGGATGAAGGAGGAGATCGTCAACATCTGCTTAGAAGCATGTGGCGTGATGGGGACGGGGAGGCTACCCTCCTGGCTGAGAGCCTCTTGTATGAGGCTCTAATAACCCAAGAGAGCAGGCAAGGCCGGTGCTGGTCATGGTGGCAACACACACACATCCTGAATGAGGTTGCATGGAGTCACAACAGCAAGACAGCAAAGCCAAGCAAGAACTCAGAGCTCTGGATTCCGGAATTTTGTGCAGAAGGACTCCTACATGCATGGAAATAAATGTATTATTTTTGGTGACTGGTCCAAGGCCTGACCATTTGTCACTGAAATAATGTAGAAATTTGCCTTCCACAAGATATCCTTAATGTCTGAATTTGAAGAAAAGTTTTTTTGGCTCAGAAAGTCTCTCTCCTTTTGAGTCTCCTAACCTTTTGAGTTAAAAATAATATCACTGAAAATTTATACATCTATTTCTCTCTCCTTATTTTTGAAACACAAATAATTGATCCCTGTCACCCTTGCTTAGTGTGGTCCTTATATTGGCTATTTTTTCTCTAAAACTCTTCAAATTACTTATTATCATTTTGGCCCCTACTCTGAATTAAAACTGTGACACTAAGCTCTATTTCTGACATTTGTTTTGAAAATGCTTTAAGTAGCAAGTGTCAATTCCCTTTTTAAAAATGACTCGTTCATTAGACTTGTTTTTTAATTTCCCTCCTTTGCTGAAAATACCCCAAAGTTCTCCCTTCTGACAGCCAGGGGCAGGGCGCCCCCTCAGACTGCTCAGCTATTGTAAGCCTATCGAATGCCTCCCCCACAATTTCATTCAACCAAGAGGATCTTCTATTTGCCCAGGACAAGGGAGCAATTCATGATTTCAATAACTGCCCTGCCCATGTCATCCCTGAAGAATAAGCCACGAATTAACCACAGGCTTAAATTCAAGTGACACCCCATCCGCAATGAGCCAGCTGAGTATATCCCTGAAAGGCCTTTACTCTCTCCTCTTCAGCATTGCCCTCTTTCTGCCTCTCCCTTCCTCTCTCATCTTCTTCGTAAAGGCTACACACACTGTTTAGGTCACGCAGGGAACCAGGCTCAAAACTATGAGCTGTGGCTCCGCTCTCAAGTCTGTCTTCAAGGCTAACCACGTGTTGACTTAAGTTCATCACTTAGCCTGGAACAGCAGTATTAACCTCCACACAATTCGACGGAATTGGTTCCTCAGTGTGAGACGCAGGATGCTTTTGTTCTTCCCAAACAGGCTTGATAAAGTCAGCTTGCTCTTCGCTTATCAGTTTTGCGAGTATAAGGAAGAGAGAAACACGGCCAGTGAGTTTGCTGTGTTGTATCCCATGATTATTTTTTAATTTCCCTCTCCAAACCTCATTTGGATAGTAATCGTTAACCACGTCATGCTCACGCTCTGCATGAGGAGATGCAGCTTGAGTGTGTAAGCACACACACACAGAGACAACATAAGCAGGCACACACACACACATTCCCTTTCATTCTCCTAGATGACCATCATTTTCCTCTCTCTTCCAGCACATTCCTCAGGATGGTAACTATTCCACAATGGTGTTGTCACCGAGAAATGGTTTTATCTGACACATGTTCTATGACTTTCACTCTGGAAGTCCTCTGCCCACGCCATATCCCTCCTCTTCTTGCTTTAACTCTTCGTAGCTCAGCGACTGTGCTGCAGACCGTCTTCCAGAAGACAGACGCGCTGCGCGCCTGGCGAGCCGCGGGCTCCCGCGCCCTCCGCGCACCCTGCGCCTGGGCCGGTCAGGCCGCCCCTCCCACCAGGGCCTGAGGCCCCGGGCTGGGACTGCCCCGCCCCACCAGGCCTCTTCAGGCAAACATCAGGTTCAAGGCCATTCCTCCGAGGAGCCTGTTCAGCTCCCCGGGCGGTCTGTTAGACCTGCTCAGGGCAGCCTTCCCATCATCGATCATGCGCAGTGAACGCGCGGCTGCATAACGGGTCTGTGAGCCCTGCGAGGCCACCGTCAACCTTGCTCACTGATGAGATTCCAGTGCCTGGCACTGAGTAGGTGCTCAAGTATTTGTCGGATGAATAAATGAAGATTTAAGCTCCGTAACAAGTCAGTTTACATAGGTGCTCTTTCTTATATTTTCTTCTCTTACTATCCTAATCTGTACTCAATTAACTCAGAAAAACTCTATTTTTCTTTTTGGTCTATGCTGGAGTCAAAACCACCAAAAAATAAAAATAACACCTCTTCTTTACCTCCCAGTGTGACTTCTTAGTATTAGAGTAATGCTATATTTATAGATCTGTGCCAGAGACAATTATCTGAATGAAGCATAAAGGGCTACATACACCTCTAATTTGAGGTCACAAAATGGCAGTTCCCAGCCTGAAATCAAGCACCATATGTGTTTTGTTGAATCTGTGCTGCTTTAGAAACACTTACTTTGAAATCTGGGTTTCTGAATCCTTTAGATGCAGCACCTCAGATGATGTATTCCTGTCGTGAGCACAGGCTGGGGCTGAACAGCCACCGTCCACAAGAACTCCAAACAACAAAATAAATAAATAAACAAATAAACACGAAAAGGGGGCTGGAGCACGTAGTGTCCCTCCGTCCCCGGCACGCCCTGTCGCCCGGCTCTCAGTCTGTCTCCACCGTTCACTTCTGTGCCTGGCAAATATGGGCGCACAGATGTGTTCTCCTGTTGCACATTCTTCAGAAGTACATGGAGATGGCTTTCAGAATGGCTACAGAAATTCATGTCTATGGTTTTTATGTCTTTGGGGGCATGAATACTAAAGGTTGTGAGAAAATGTTTAATGACTATTATTGCAACAGTGATGTAATTAATTTTCATATATTTTTACAATAAGCGTTAAGTAGAATTCTGTGGGTTGGTCTTGAAACACAACTGATACACTCTTTAGGACCCTGAATACAATTTTATAAAAGAAATTTTTTTGAAGGAAACTTTGAAACATTAGATGTTAAGTGAATTAAGTGGCAACTGAACTGCTTGAAAACATTTTGAATGCATGTGTGTGGATAGATGGGAGAGAGAGTGGGGATGGGGCAGGGAGGAAAGAAAAGGATCGGGGGTCATCACATTATTAAATACATTAAAAGTGTTAAAGTTGAAATCTTCCTGGCCAAGTGTCTGCTCTCAAGACTATTCGTTAGGTACATAGGAAAAACATGTGCAAAGAATGTCATTGATGCAAGGGGCTTATCCAGGCTTTAATCTTAGTGAGTTCTCAAAGAAGAGAAGAAAAAGTTAGAAAATCACCAAGTA
>CAKJTW010000042.1:2905000-2920000 GCA_917880005.1 Nanger dama
TCCTGTAAAGAATAACACAGACTTTCCTGTTTGTCTCAAAGCTACTGAACTGAAGCTTCCACTGCAAAGGACAAAATGATCTGTATTTAAAAAAAAAAATCAGCAACCTCCGCAAACACACACACGAACACACACACACACACCATATAAACCCAGACCTGGCCTCCCCGGGGTTCAAACAGATCTTGTTGTTACCTTCTTGGTTGTTTTAATATGATTTTTCATCATACTTTCCCTAATCTCGGCTATCTGTATCTC
Organism: Nanger dama; assembly: GCA_917880005.1. Lineage (NCBI taxonomy): Eukaryota > Metazoa > Chordata > Mammalia > Artiodactyla > Bovidae > Nanger > Nanger dama. The sequence goes on from CAKJTW010000042.1 coordinate 2,905,259, forward strand.
AAAATAGTAACAGTTATTACCCAATCGGTCTCCCCCCTTTTCCTCCCACCCCTGGCTGAACTGGAGCGCCTCTGAGATTTCCCCCACCAAACCTCTAAACCCATCTGAGGTTCGCTCATCTGTCTTTCTAAGTCAGCAGAAGGAAAAACAAGGGAAGGCTGTGCCTTGAGCTATAACGAATCCTGGACACCCCCTAGTCTGCATCAGCGTCTCCTAAGGAGACTTTTCAGAATCAGAGGGCTGGGAAGAGACCTCAAGAGATCAAAAGTCCTGAAAAACAAGAGTTCTCAGAAACTCAAACTCACCGAATATTAAAAATGGAGAGAGCTCGAGCCATTGCTTGCCTCCTATCTTTTCTTATCCCAGTAAAATGACTTCCATTATTTTCGTTTTTCCTCTACATCCCACAAGCTAGCCCTGTAACCCGTGTTCATTCTTTCTCTATCGCCTTCATGAGTTTTGTTTCGCCTTAATACTGTCTGTGTTATTTAATTTTTTTCAAAACTGATTTCCAATAGATTCATTTTTTTTCTTTCCCTTGGATTCAGCAATGATACCCACGAAATCATAACTTTAATGTACTTTTCTCTTTGAATACCCAGCAAGTTAAAACCATAACTATTAAAAATGCACACTTTCAATACCTAAAATTATCTTGTATGCAACTGTCTTATGCATATAACAAGCTGGGAATTGAAGTTCTAGATCAGGGGTCAGCAAATTTTGGTGTAAAAAGCCAAACAGTAAATATTTTTGGCTTTGCAGCCCACGAGACAAATCAGGAATGCAGTGGAGGTACTTAGCCAACATGAAAGGACGTGGATTTCCACATCCTCCTCCAAAACTTCTAGAAATGTAAAAGCCATGCATCCAGAAATCATAAAAAAACAGGGGGTGGGCTGCATTTGGCTCATGGGCCACAATTTGTCAATCCCTAGTAAAGAGTCCACCTAACAATCCAGGAGGTGCAGGAGACGTGGGTTTGATCCCTGGTTCAGAAAGATCCCTGAGAGGAGGAAACGGCAATCCACTCTAATATTCTTGACTGGAAAAATCCTATGGACAGAAGAGTCTGGTGGGCTACAGTCCATGGGTCGCAAAGAGCTGGACAGGACTGAGCAACAGCATGCACGCATGGATCAGAATCACGTATCTGATATTTGTTGGAACCTTCTCTGAAATTTCTATAACATCTTTACTGTTGTTGCTGTTCAGTCACTAAGTCAGGTCTGACTCTTTTGCGACCCCAGGGACCAGAGTCTGCCAGGCTCCTCTGTCCATGGGATTCTCCAGACAAGAACACTGGAGTGGGTTGTCATGCCCTCCTCCAGGGGATCTTGCCGACTCAGGGACTGAACCCATGCCTCCTGCATCTGTAGGCAGATTCTTTGCCACTGAGCCACCAGGGCAGTCCTTATAACGTCGAATGGGACATAAAAGGACTTACAGGATGATTGCGAAAATGAAATTAGCTGAAGGTAAGCGCTTAACACACCCCCTGGCATAAAGCAGTTAATAAATATTAGCTGTGCTTTCATCTTTGTCACTCATCTGCTCTTTCTTGATCAGGCTAGCTAGCCACTGAGTCCTTTCCTGGCACACTCGAAGCACTCAGTATATGATGGATAGTTATTAATTCAACTGGTTGAAGTAGTACTTCTCAACCTTCTGTGCAGATCAAACTCAACTACAGATTTTTTTTTTTTTTTACAAACATGGCTGAGTCACCTCCCAAAATCTTGACTCTAAAATTCACTCAAGGAACAAGCTGATTACATCCGTTTTTGTTTTTGAGAATTCTGGGGCAATTTTGATGAGTCAAAGCAGAACCTGTGACCTAGAGCCTAAACTAGAGGGCAGGGTCAGGAGTTCCAATCCCCAGGTGGGCCCACTGCTTCTGCTCTGTTTTAAGGTCACAAACAACTCTGCTAGTGCTCAGGGCCTTTATTAATAGTCAAGTCCATCTATCAATCAGCAATGAATATTTATTGAACACCTATAAAATGCGAGACTTAGACTGTAAAGAAAGCTGAGTGCCGAAGAACTGATGCTTTTGAAGTGTTGTGTTGAAGACTTTTGAGAGTCCCTTGGACTGCAAGGAGATCCAACCAGTCTATTCTGAAGGAGATCAGCCCTGGGATTTCTTTGGAAGGATTGATACTAAAGCTGAAACTCCAATATTCTGGCCACCTCATGCGAAGAGTTGACTCATTGGAAAAGACTCTGATGCTGGGAGGGATTGGGGGCAGGAGGAGAAGGGGACGATCGAGGATGAGAGGGCTGGATGGCATCATGGACTTGATGGACCTGAGTCTGAGTGAACTCTGGGAGATGGTGATGAACAGGGAGGCCTGGCGTGCTGCGATTCATGGGGTCGCAAAGAGTTGGACATGACTGATTTGATCTGATCTGATAACGTGCCAGTCCTGGAGATAAGTGCTAGGGACACAGCAGTGAAGGAGAAGAGACCCTGGAACACGACAGGCCTAATTCCTCACCTTCCATCCCACTGCCATGCTAGATTCTTCTTCTTAGTCCTTTAAGCATCTTGCATCTTCCGTGTATATTGGCCCTGTCCCCTGAGAGCCTGATACCTTTTGTTGACTGCCATTCCCACAGCCTAAAAGTGCTTAGCACACAGTAGATCTGCTCAACAAAGCTCTGTTCTCATGGGGTAAACAGGGAACTCCGCTGGCTGCATCCTTAGGTGCACCCCAAGCCGATGGCCAGTGAAGGCCGAGCATGTCCCCAGCCTCCTTGGTGTCAGAGCTAAGAGTGAAGCATGCTCTCTGGTCCTGCACCCTCTCTACTCTTTAATCTGAAATCATTGCCTTAAGCCTCCGTTTACTCCTTTATCAAATTCCTAAAATGTTGTGAGGATTAGGTAGGATAATGCTTAATGTGGGGACAATGTTTAATGAGTAGTAGCTCTGTTGTGTTGATTTTCTCATCACCTGGAACTGAATAAACAAGAGATGGTTCTAGAAATTTTCTGACTATCCTTAAGGAGATCAGCTGAGGGCAAGTATTTAATAATGTGTCTCTGCTGGTTCTCATTCCATACTAGCCTGATGGCAAGCATCTGTTTGCTGGACAAATACTTCTTGAGCTTCTACCATGTACCGGATGCAACACTGTGGTCTTGGGACATGGGGAAGGTGACGAGACCACTCGTGACTCCTGCCCTCACAGAACTCACCATTTGTGGGAAGGGGGCATGGAGGGAGACGGATGGGCCTCAGATAAACCAAGGATCCTAAAATGCCAGTGCTGAAATGGGCAAAGCAGCAGCATTCGTGGTGCTTTCTAGCTAATGCTGGGGAGGAGGGGTGGGATTTGACACAGTCTTAAAAATCAAGACAGGTTTGCTACAAAGAAATGTCTATTTATATTATATATACATGCACACATATAGAACATCTTTGAGATGAGCTAATAGCCAGAGAAATCTTATAAACATGAAATCATCTCAAATCTGATCATTAAAGGATTAGGGACTGGGATGCTTTTGCTGTTGGAGTGGTGGTGAAGAACCCATCTGCCAGTGCAGGAGATGCAAGAGACGTGGGTTTGATCCCTAGGTTGGGCAGATCCCCTGGAGGAGGGCCTGGGAACCCACCTTAGTACTCTTGCCTGGGAACTTCGACGGACAGAGGAACCTGGCGGCCTACAGTCCACGGGGCCACAAAGATTTGGACACAACAGCGTGATTTGCACACACACGCTTTTGCTCTTTCTGCCCAGGCCTGAGCATCCCCAGGCTGCCCGGTCTGAGGCCACTTGGGACTAGACACCCGAGGACCGCCTGTCCATGGGGGGACTGAAACTGTGGGAGCTGTGATTGTCCCCGGAGGTGACCAGTAAGAAGCTAGTGAGCAGGCGAGTGCTGAACCCACACAGGAGAGACGCGCCCACAGTCCGGGGGCAGATGAAGCTGGGGGGAGCGAGACCCCCTGTGGCGACGTCTGGGAGGAGGGCAGAGTGAAGAAAGCAGCTGCCTGCTCGATGCCTCCTCTCTCCCAGGTCTACTAATTGTCTTCCGAGGACAATCCAGGTGACAAATATGGGCCCAAGAAACACTGCCCTTGTAAGCAATCCCAGCTGCTCCGACAAATGTCCCCAAACAAAGGTTGCACGCCTCCCCACAAGCCCATGCTTGAAGCTCAATTTAATTGCTCACCTCTGCAGCTTTAAATCAAAGGTGGCTCCTATTAAGTATAATTACCTTTGCCAGCAGCTTGTATAACACAGTGAGTGAGGGGCTACTAACCAGGAATGGCTTCTACAGAGCATTATATATGCCTTGGACTAAATCAGCAGGGCCCACAGCTTCAGATGCACATATAATTCAACCAGGAGCAAATGTATTCTGCAGGTAGAGCGCTGCACGCCCGCACAAACAAGGCGTTTCCTTCACATATGTCAGCAGCCTGGAGTCACCACTCTGCAGAAGAATAAACTAGAAGGCAAAACGTTTCTCCAAACCTCGACCGTACAAGATGCGTGGGTCTGGCAGTTTTTCTGCAAGAAGGCAAACTGCCATCCAACCGGTGAGTCCCAGATCCAGGGCAAGAAATCAGACAAGCTCCAACTTTTTCAACCAAATGCCCATATTGTACCACCTTTCTCAGCCCTGGAAAGTAGGGAAGTCACACTCTTCCCAGCTGGCTTTGACAGAGTCATTTCTCTCCCACTCAACCTCACCACATTTCTCATTCTTGACATACAAAAACATTTTTTTAAATCACGAGCGTCTTTATCATTTCAGGCTCGTCAGTTTGCATTTTGCCTAATTAATAAATAAATCAAACCTTGAAAGGAAATGAAAGTTGAGATGAACTTTTGGACCTAACCAAAAGAAGCCACAGCGAGCTAGACGAAGAATGTGGTGCTTTCAGCCTGCAGGCTTCTTCCAGGGGTTACATTTCACCTCCATTTCTACCATATAGAAGCCTTTTTATTAAAGTATGTGCCCAGAAGCATAAACGAAGACCTCAAAAAAAAAAAAAAATAGATCTCTCTCTCCAAAGATGTTATACACTGCTATTCTAGTAGTCCTCAAACTGCTGGCTTGCGCCTCTACAAACACCACATTAACTAGTTTTTACCGAGCACTTGCTCTGGACCAAGCGTTCAGGAAGCACACCCCTCACACGTGGGTGTACTCTCCGTGGCAGCCCCACGGAGTGTTAGGGGAAGTGCTTTTTCAAAATTAAGAGACTAATGTTTATAATAAACAAAGAGAAAATTTGTTATTAACAAATATTGGATTATTGATAAACAAATAACTTGCCTAAGATCAGACAGAAAGTAAGGGCCTGGCCTCAGTCTGTCACATCATGAGGCCAGGCACGTGTAAAGCATGTGGGACAGTGCCCGGCAGGGAGTGGACTCTCAGGACATGCAACAAGGCTGGTCATTATTGTTTCAGGAAACAAAACAGAGAAAAGGTTGATTCCATCCAGGGTTACAGTGAGCAGTGATCAGAGTGGCCAACTTCAGGCAAATCTGGAAACCTTCACAGCAAGTCATTCCTCATAAGAGCTGAGCAGGGGCTAGTGTGTGCAGGAAAGGAAGGACCTGGGCTCAGGAAGGGGTAGTCAGAAAAGAAATCAGGGGACTAGTGCTTATGGAAATGTTCCGGGCTTCCTGGGATAAACGAGGCCCAGAAAAACTAACAAACATAGAAACAGAAATGAACTTGAGTTCCTCCCTTTATCCATCCATCCATCCTCCATCCATCCACCCATTCATCCAGCAATTCTAGGTACCCTATCTCTGCCCTCTTACGATAGGGGCCTTATCTCATTCACCCCTGTAGCCCTGGCACACAGCACAGGGTCTTGAAAATAATAGAAACTATTAAATATCCATTGAAAGAATAAAAGGATCTATTTAGATCCACTCCTTTCTGGGAACTTATCTTCCATGAATCAGTTCGATCTTTCCAACCCCTCTCCCTTCCACGCCTCCTTCGTATCATTCCTGAAATGAGATTTTTACCCTGGAAGAGCTCCACAGCAGCATCAGTGTTGGCTCAGCAAAGTTTAAAGCTCAAGCCCTCGCCCCACAAATTCTTCTTTGCTTCTCTGGGAGTCAAGCCTCTTATTTTTGCCATTTGCTCTCCCACTGAAAATTAAAACATCGCAGCCTCACAGATTGGTTTGCTGAGTGCTTTATTTGTTACAGCTCTTGTTTTCATGATGCAAAAAACAATAGGAAGCCCTTCCTGTCACTTTAATTTTTTTTTTTAATTTCTTTAATAAAGTTGTAAGTTTCCATTGCTACTGTTTTATTTGGGGGGAGGACTCCCCATTAACTTATCCAATTCCTTCCCTCCACTGCAGGAGAGCAGTTTGAAGTACGTGCCTGAGAATTCAAATTGGAGTTACAAACCAGTATTCTTGTTTATTTGTCAGAGTGCTGTGGCAGATTCAGAAGTTAAACCAAAGCACAAAACTCTTCTTGTGGAGTGGGTGCTCAGGGGACTGTGGTCTAAAATGAAAATCAGATCATTGCTCAAAAAGAGGAGAAAAAACCCCCTCACACAGTGCATTGTAACACATTTGAAAACATCTCCGTGTTCCTTAAATGTTCTGCTGAGAGTGCTAACAGGTCAGTCCACAGGAAATGCAAGAATACGTTATATTTTAATCAGGGCACATAAAACACTGTCTAGAATGTTATGTCGCCCGGGGGAATGCAGTGAGCAGGGAACACTTACAAACTCCAGGCCAGTCTCCCCATTACATCACTGTGAAAAAAAGAAATTTATGAGGTTAAATTATATGGATGTTGTATACTGGAGCTGTTAGCCCATTCCCAAATGAGAATGTTGGCTGCAATAGCCAGATTCCCTGAGAGAGACTGCTTAAGGCCTATTTCGGATGTTTTTATGGTAACTTTCCACAGAAGAGTGAAGACTGATTCATTCTTCGAAGATAACGAAATGAATAAAAAGAAAGATGTCTAACCAAAACACAAAGTCCAAATTCCAATAGAGAGGGCACCTAAAAGAGTTACGTATATTATTTTTCTCCAGAGATAATTATATGGAAGTTGTTTTGTGGAACTTACTCTTGATTTATTTGATCTATTCCTCATCTAAGTGATTGGAAACACAGATGTTGATGCTATAACTTTGCTTCCAGTAAATAATTCCTCAAAGGACTCACATTTGTTTAACCTTAGTCACAGGATGATAAAACTTATTAAACATTTATGGAAGCAGCAACACAATTTTGTTGGTTTATGTCTTTGGCAAGTTTAGAAACTCATATCCCCAACTTTTCCACCTCCCTTTCACCTCTCTAAAAGAAAAATATCTTTGAGGAAGTCCCTGTACCTGAATTATGAAGCCCCGCGCCCCCTCACTCCTCCGCTGGCGGCTGCAGTCTGGCGGGACCAGGAGGGCTGCCGCTGATGGCAAAGAGCAATAATCAAACCGCGGGGCCAGCAGGCCGGGCATCCCCATGGGGCCGACAGGGAGAACGGAGCCTCGCCGGGGAGCTGCTTTCTCAGGGTGCGAGCCTGCTTCCGAGATCAGCAAACATTCACACGTGTGATGTGCGTGCATTCATCTGTTCACTCAGCAGCGTTCCCCAAGAACCCAGTCCATTCAGTCCTGTGGCCATAAATAACCCGGGCATCTAAATAGCCCAGAGACGCCAGAGCCGCGAGCAAGCTTTTCCATCCATCCAGTCACTCGCTCGCTCCACAAAACACCTACTGGGCTTCAGCCGCAGCCAGTGACCTCGTCCCCACGAGGTGATGGTTTGTCAGTTCCTGACCTGACTAGCGGAGAGCAGCGGAACCGCAGCGGTGCAGAGCCGCTCCCGGCCCTTCCGCCGCTCACTCCTTCCTGCGGAGCGCTGCCTCTCCCTGGGCGGGGAGCGCCCAGCCACCCGGGGAAATCCACCGGGACACAGACCTCGGGTTCACGGGGAGAGCCCTGAAGGGCTCTGTGGGGCTTACATTAGCCGCTTAGCGTTAGCACGGATATATGCACCGACACATGGGCTTATTCTGGGCTTTTCCGTGGCTCGGTGGTAAAGAATCCGCCTGCCAGTGGAGGAGACGTGGGTTCGATCCCTGGGTGGGGAAGACCCCCTGGAGAAGGAAATCACAACCCTCTCCCCCACGCCAGGATTCTTGCCTGGGAAATCTCATGGGCAGAGGAGCCTGGAGGGCTACAGTCCATGGGGTCCTAAGAGTCAGACACGACTCAGGATGACAATATACGCATATACTATGTCCACAACAGACACAAAATTCACAGATGATAAGGCTGCCTTACTCTTACCCCCCCAGACACACACACTAAACCCCACAACATATGAAACACACAACACGTATAATGTACACAGATTTACAGCTCAGACTCACAATAAAACAGATCCTCAGAGCATAGACTCAAGGATAACGTTCTAAGGATGCTGCCGTTCTCGGCTGTGAAAAGCACCTGGTGCCACACAGACCTTCTGAATCCTGCCATATTACTGCGTCTGTCCCCAGGACTGCCCGGGATGCCTCAGTATGTGCTTGCTAAACTGCTTGCACTACAGTGTGACTGTTGACATGTGAAACCGCAGGGCTGACTACTGTCAATAACTCAGCTTATAACACGGACAAACAGAATCCTTGCCTGGCCCCACCCATGTGAGTTCAGTACCTTGTGGGGCTTCAGCGTTAGGGAGGCAAGGGCCGTCCAGCTATGAAGCTTCATCATTATACACTCTGAGCACAAAGGCAATTTCTTTCAGGCTATTCATGCTTTTTTTTCCTCCCAACTTCTCTCCAGACCCTACCCCACCCCACTTCAAAGAGGCAAATGACACTTTTCTTGACATACTAGGATTCAAGCCATGTTGATGGCTGTCTCATTCATTATTAAGATTATTGACATATTTTATGTTCAGTTTACTTACTTTAAGGAGACATTTAGCAAACGCCTACTAGATGCAAATTAACTAGCTAAATTTTTGGTTAGAGAATATATACTTCGGTAAAGATATCAAGAATGTTCAAAATATGAAATATTAGCTGTTTAAATGACGTTTGTTTTTCTCAACGGATTATCTTGCTAAATGCAGTAAAATTCTCACAACTGTTAGTCTCTTCGTAAATCACTTGTGAGAATGGTAAAAATTCCCAAGAACATTCATTACAGGGTTGTGTGTAATAGTGAAAACTTTAAAATATGCTAAATGTCTATTAACAAAGGAATGATAAATTGGTAAAATTGTACATGCTTATGGTGCAATATTATGACGCATTTAAAAAAGAATTAGTTATATCGATTTTCTTAAATCTATAATCTCTTTCTTTTTTCTTACCTCCATACTTGCATACTTGGATAGAGACTCAAACATAAAGTAAAAAAAAATTTTTTTAATATAGTGTGAAACTATCTATACATTTCAATAAATCTGAAAGAAAAAATTTATTTTTGAGAAATAAAAAATTTTTAATTAAAAGCAAACTTGTAGCTAATAAATTAAATCATATTAAAAATGAAAACAAACAAACAAAACATTGTAGACATATAAAAAGAAGAATGCACCCACCTACATACATGTGCAGGTGACGACTGAAACTATAAGAAACAGAAGATACACACACCAAATTCTTCATGGTGCAGTCAAAAACACCTGTTACGCACCAAACACTGTTCTAAGTACTTATAATAACAAGTGCTAACTTTTCAAAATCTCGTAATAGTGAAGTAAGCACCTCCTTATACTTATTTTACAGGACTGAGGTGCAGATATTTTAAGTTTGCTTTTCCAAGGGAACAGCTTTATTTGTACAGTTTAATTCCCTTATATCTGAAATTTACTGATCAAGTGAAATAAGCTCAGGTTATTGACAGTCCTCTCCTCTATTCCAACTGACTGATTATTCCCATCCAGTAGTCATAAAGAAAAGATTTACATCAAAGACAACAAAATAGGATGATAATTTCATTCCATTTCTCATTGAAATAACTTGAAATCAAATGGCGAGGCAGTTTGCCAAACTTTATATTTCTACAAAGGTTTGTTCCAAAATGTTATCCATATTAAAAAATAAAAAAGAAACCACCAGTAACTAAAAACAATCACTGATATTTTTTCAAGAATGGTCCCCTCATGATTTCTGCTGTAAGCAACATTTTTCCCTCTGAGACCTGATCCCTAGAATTTCACGATCGTCTTTTTTCCCCCACATTATTCAGAGTACTCATTTAAATGTCACCTATAATTAAATACTTACAAGTAAGAAACACCTTTAGAGACCCTGACCATAAATATCATGAGGGACTCTAAGGGGAAATCTGTGAGGGCAGCTTCTCGTTTGCTAAAATAAATAATGCGGTAGCATCACTGCATGTGCTCCGTATTTCTGATGGCCAGGAAGAGTTGTGGAGCCTACAAGAGATTTATGGGGAACAGATGAGCAGTGTCTGGCTGCAGGACACATCCTCGAGGATGCTGCAGGAAGTGGGCGAGCACGGCTCCTTACTGAGCCGCCCCAGATGGGCTGAGCTGGGGATGTGCACGTTCTCTCTTTTTTTTAACTTCTGTTTAATAAAACAGAAACGGACTTAGGAAAATGCTGTTGTGTAAAGCTCAAGAGGTTCTAAACTTTTTTGTTTGTCTTTTAATCTTTGTAGGCTCAGCTTTTAAAAAAGGTGTTTAGGTATTTAGGTAAGGATGATTCTTTCTCTGGGTGTGTGTCATCTCTTTCTTTTCCCACAATTGACAGACGTCAGTCTTAAGGAACTCGTCGATTTTGGCTCATGCCCTTGGTCTGCACATCGGTGTACTAGACTACGAATGTTTAGGTAGGTGACTCTTTGCTATTAAGCCTTAAATACTGTGAGAAGTAACAAAACACTGTGCCTGAACACTTGGGTTCCGATAGGCAGACCCAGGTTTCAGCATCTTACTTAAATGCTTCTGTTATCTTCAAGTTACTTGAAATTTCCAGAACTTCATTTCCTTGTCTATTCAATGGGCCAAAAATAATAATATCCAGCTCTCGGGATGTTGTGTGGAGGGACTTTCATGTAAATGGCTTGTATGTAGTCAATGCCAGGTAAATAGTGACCACTTGGTGCAGACTTTTGGTTTGTGCTATCCAAGTCAGTAAAGAGTAGGCATTATATGAAGACGACCAGGGGGCTTCCCTGCTGGCTCAAGAATCTGCCTGCAATGCAAGAGACCCAGGTTCGATCCCTAGGTCAGGAAGAGCCCTTGGAGAAGGAAACAGCAACTCATGCCAGTATTCTTGCCTGGAAAATCTCATGGACAGAGGAGCCTGGTGAGCTACAGTCCATGGGGTCTCAAAGAGTCAGACATGACTTAGCGACCAGACCAAAGCAATCCATGACCTAGCGACTAAACCAAACCTAGACAGACAGACATGCATAAGCGTTCTCTTCATCATCGCTGCCATCATCATTTCTTTCACAGTCACAGGCACAGATGCTAGAGAGAAGGGGCGTGGAAGTCTGTTTACTGCAAACAATCAGGAAAGAACAGAGGAAATGGATTAAGGGACAAAAGAGGTGATGCTGAAGAGGGGATGAGCACACATGCAAGATAACAAGAAAGCGAAGGAGGCTTCAAAGAATAAAGCGAGGTTTTCTGTCCTTTCTGCCAAGAGTTCCCAAAATTTCAGATCTGGGTCTGATCTAATAAATAAAGATCTGGGTCTAGGAGGTTCCTTCCGTTTCTTTCTTGTCTTTTGACCTGGTACCGGGGTGTCAGCCAGCTCCCAAGCAGATGGAGTCCTTGCTATATATTCTGTTGGACTGACTGTCCTTCTCCTTCTTGGCTGAGGTCTCTGGACTCTGATGTTTTGTGTTGTGGCCAGACAGACCGGTGCATAAATGGGCACGTTTCCCTGTAGAAATACATCTGGGGACACTGTCCTCACAATTTCTAAAACCACAGGAAAGGGAGAGTGAAAAAGAGAGACTACTTATATTTTTCCATTGACTAAAGCCAATAGTGAAAATGGACCCTAGAAATAATGTTTAAGTGTATAAATGCTTTCGCATTTGCAATTGAGAGAAAGAGCGTGAAGACAAAGGAGAACAGTATGAGAAGGAGGAGGGCAGAGCTTAGACATTTCCCCTATATCCTGTAGTCCAAAGCCTTAGTGGGTGTCTAAAATTGATGCATGGGCCTCAACTCCACCCTGTGGGCTCAGAACCACTAGGCTCTGGTCTGAGAATCTGTAGGCTTGCATTTGAACACATTTTCCAAGTGAGGAGGATACTAAATAAAAGCTGAGAACCACTGCTCTACTCCAGATGCGAAACCAGAACACTATTCCCTGTCCTTCCATACTTGCAAAGTTTCCCGGGCCAGCAAACACTTTCCAGAGCTTTTCTCTGATATCCTGGGAGGGGAAGTTCCTTCTGATTTCTAAAGTTTTTGAAGTGCTCATGAAAGCCTCTGCTTTCCGGGCGTTTCTCTGACCTGAGTGTGACTTGGCAACTGCAGTTCGCAGCTGGTTCGTGACTCCCTGCCCTGCTCAGGCTCTGGGCGCGCGAGGTGTCCTCACGGTTAGTCACTCTGCCCCATCCTCCTGGTCTGTGCGACACCCTCCCCCACCCTGCTTTCTCTAGAATAATCCCCTCTTTTTTTACTGAAATAATTTTTTCTAAAAATGAAAACTTACATCAGTACAGTCAGTGGACAGTCAGTCACGTTTGCCGTGAGCGATGGTGATCGGGCAATGAAAGCTCCAAGTGTCACTGTTTTAACATTCACTGTTGCTCACGATAGTCTCTGGATTTGTGGGATAAGCAAGTTGGAGAGAGAGGTGTTTAGGGCAGGCTAACACCAAAGGAGACTTTCTTCTTGATTAAATCAGAGGATTTGAACCAGTGTTGAGCAAGTGATACTGTTCTCACTTCTTGCCTTCCTGCTGCTTAAAACTGTCTCTGTCCCCAGTGGTCTGACAGCACATAAGGGGGCAACTCTGGATGGGCTTCCCCGGTGGCGCTAGTGGTAAAGAACTTGCCCGCCAACGCGGGAGACCTAAGAGCCACAGGGTCGATCCCTGGGTCGGGAAGATCCCCTGGAGGAGGGCCTTGCCACCCCCTCCAGCATTCTTGCCTGGAGAGTTCCATGGACAGAGGAGCCTGGCGGGCTACAGTCCATGGGGTCAGAGAGTCGGACACAGCTCGGCACTGGCTTTAAACCTCGTAGAGATGGCCTTGCTCTCCTCGTGGAAACATGGTGTGCAGCACACTTGCTCACCTGGGCAGAGGCGGCGGCCCTTGGGGTCTCCGTTGCTGAGGAAACGGCAGCTCCAGTTCCTCCCCACTTCCCTGCTCCCCAGAGATGCACCTTTATTTATCTTCCTGGGCTTTTTCACTTTAATGCCTAATAATCACATCACCGTCATTCATTCTTTCCAACCATATTTATTGAGGACCAACTGTGCCAGGCTTTGTGGACACAAAGCAAATAGGATGTAAGATCCCTTCAAGGTCATAAGCTCAGAGTCATCGTGATGATTTTAGTAACTTATCATTCAAAGAGATTTCACTGTGTACAAGGCACGGTTCTGAGTGCTTTGCAAGTGTTCAGACTTCGCTCCTCCCAAGCACGCAAGAGGGAGTTTCCAATATCTCTACCAATCAGGAAATGGAGGCATGGAGACAATTATTAACTTGTTAATACAGTGACTTGGAGAAGGAAATGGCAATCCACTCCAGTACTATTGCCTGGAGAATCCCATGGACAGAGGAGCCTGGTGGGCTACAGTCCATGGGGTCGCAAAAAGTCAGACACGACTGAGTGACTTCACTCACTCAGTGTAGTGACCAGGTGGCCTTGACCGTGTCCCATGTACCACCACGTACTAAGCATGTTACCCGAGCAATCTCAGTGAATCCTTGTAGAAACCCAGTCTTTCTAGTAGGTCTGTTTTGCAAATAAGGAAATGGAAAGTTTGGGAGGTAGAGGAACTTGAGGTGACACAGCAAGGCAATGCCTGGTGGGAAAGAAGCCCCTCTGTCTGACCCCAGGGTGCATCCCACTGCCCTGACACTGTACTGTCTGATGGGCTGGGGAGATGCGACTCCAAGACTGCAAGACTTGGAAGAGGCTAGCCTCCCCCTGCACAGCCATGCCCAGAGTCACGGCAGCGCCCATCTCCCTCTCTTCCCACCATGGCTCCGAGAACAGCAGACTGACGCATTTCAGTAAGAACCTTCTGCACAACTATAGGAAAGAAGCCAGAGAGAGAATTCAAGAAGATAAATGGATAAATATAGTGAAGTTTTCATGTACAGTTCTCAGTATACTCTTTTTCACTGACACCCACCTGCACTTTTCTGCACATCTTGTCTATCTTTGGACCAAGTTTCCCATCTTCTTCCCCATCAGTTTGGGCCAAATCATCACCAGGTTTTGACTAGATGGACAGGAGCCTCCAAAGGGGTCAGTTTGCTTACAACCCTTGTGTGCCTGCATGCTCAATCGTATCTGACCCTGAGATCCCATGGACTAAAGCCCACCAGGCTTCCCGGTCCATGGAATTCTCCTGGGAAAGAGTACTGGAGTGGGCAGCCATGCACTTCTCCAGGGGATCTTCCCGACCTGGGGATGGAGCCCGGGTCTCCTGTATTGCAGGCAGATTCTGGGCTCAGGGCACAGACTGCAGGCTCAGCACATTGAGCCATCTGCGCTTGCAGCCTTGGGCGCTGACAACGAATATGGCAGCAGCACGATCCTGCAA